>WBZZ01000445.1:27500-32500 GCA_019918135.1 Paulinella micropora
CGGTATCCTGAATGTAGTGATTTCAATGCCATCACTACGCTTGACCCTAGATTCTCCCTCATCACTTACCGAGGTAGTGATGAGAACTACCTGAAAATGGAAGTGTTTCCGGTTTAACCGTCGACCGTTACGCAAAGTTAGTGATTTTAGTGATGAGCACTTAACAAGTGATTATCACTAAAAAGTGAGTGCCCATCACTACATATTTAGTGACTGTCACTAGCAAGCACTGCTAGAACTCGACTTGTGAAAAATTAAAAAAAATTGTGATGGTCACTAAAAAAAGGTAGTGATTAATCACTAGAATCACTACAATTTTTGGAATTATGCATCAGTAAAAATCTAGTGATGATCACTAACAAATTAGTGACGGTCATTAGCAACAGTTTTTTTATGTAGTATCTTGCCGGTGTCTGTAGTGATCGTCACTACAATATGAGTGCCCATCACTACAACATGAGTGCCTATCACTTGCTCGTCACTGAATGGTACTGAGGAAGCAAAATTTTTAATAAATTGACGAAACGTAGTGCCGATCAAGAAAAGATAGTGCCGATCACTAAACAAATTAGTTAAAACAAAAAAGTTGGTAGTGATGATCACTACATTTTCGCAGTGCTTATCACTAACCAAGTAATGATAGGTAGTGATGAGCACTACAGTGGTGTAGTGATCGTCACTAACAAAAGGTAGTGATGATTACTACACGTTGCATCCGCTTTCATTTTGTAATTAGATATTAACGTTTTTCCATTTTACTTATATCAGAATGGTCCGACAGTACTTACCTTTCATTAACTACGATTACCATTTTTCTATTTATGGATAATCAATGACGTAGGAATTATTTCTAGAAAGTCAGTTAACAGTCATCCATTACGTCGACCATAATCTAATAGTAGTGACGTGTCACGTCGATAGCGTAAGGTGTATATTGATTGTATATTCACTAAATTTCCGTTCATATTGGTGGGAAGTACCGAAGGGATTAAATACTCACCGGTAATCAATCTGCCGGAATTACTGTTCTCACGAACTATCCGTCAATTGATTAGTATGTTATCAGTGTTACCGGATTCATCTCCGTGACACGCCTCTGCATCGCAATTCGTTTTCGGTCACTAAGTTCAGACTTAAGTTTATTCAGTTCAATACGGGTTTTATCGGTTATGCAGCCTTGACTGTCAACCACTCATGAGTAAACCCCAAACCCCTAAACTTCTCAACCTAGCGAGCGCACCCACGCTCAAACCAAGCGAACGACTTTACCAGGAATGGCGGTTCCAATTTCAATCATTCACTTACGGTGATAGCGCAGAAATGGGAGACATGGTTGCCTCAGCGCTCGAGGAACCAGATAAAGCAGTTGCGAAATTTCCATACGACCCTGTGCTCATGCGTAACGCGGAAGAATGGTCTGATGAGTCCTCGGAGGACGATTCAGAACCGGAACCCCAGAAAGAGACAGAAAAGCCCAAACAAGGAAAAGATTCATCCTCTCAAAAAGGCAAATCCCCTCTCCTTCTATCGGCAAAGGAGAAGCTGGAAGAAGAAAACAACGCCAGAAGAGCCCAAACGAGGAAAAAGAGAGCGTCCTCCAAAAGAAAAAAAGCTGACAAACAATACGCACAGCGTATGCGAAGATTAGGATTCTATCTCTCAGTTGCATTTAAAGCACCCGTCCTAGTGACAATGTGCATGAGTGTAGAGAATAGAAATCCTATCGGCATGTTGCTTTTGGTCAAAAGAGGTATGGCGGCAAATCACTCCTCGATATGATTATAAGATGGCAAAAATATATCGTTGCCAGCCCCAAGGGAGACATAGGCTATTGGCTTGATGAGAACCGACTCTCTGAGCTTCAGATTCAAAGAGACGACGGTGGGAAAATCCCTACAGACTTTTTCACTACACACCTCTTGCACAAGCTCTCGTATCACCCAGCATTTGGAGGGCTCGATGCCCTAATGATCCAATTCGAAAATAAGGGAATCATTTCCCACTCCCAAGTGGAAGATATGCTGAGAAAAATCTGGGTTAAGTATAAATTAAAACAGAACTCTCAGCGGAAGACCCTTAAGGCAGGAGAAACCCCTGAGAAAACTAAAGGAGAACGTAAGACTTTTGAGAAGTCATTTGGGACTCAACAAACGGACGACGAAGCACAACGTTGCTTCAACTGCAATTACCCCTGGCACTTAGCCAAAGACTGCAGCAAGCCTTGCGTAAAAGGTGAATGCAAGAAAGGCAAGAAACACCCCCGTAAGGATTGCCCCCGGTTTAAGTCTAAAAGGTTTTCGGGCACTAAACCTTCCAAGAAGTCCCCTAGAACTACTGTGGCAGTAGCTGAGCAAGCCTCAGACGAACAAGACAATGAACTCACACAAGAAGAAGACAACACAGATCAACAAGACGAGCCTAGCGAAGAAGAGGAGGAAGAGAGTCAGTCTGTGTTTGTTTTATGTGGAGGAGGACAGGAGACAGGGGAGGAAGACAGGCCTAGAACTAGAAGACAGTCAGCTAGACAGGCTATCAACAACACCGAACAGAAGCAATTCACGCAGACACAGAACAGCAGTCAGCAAAGCAGACAGTCACATCACAGACAGTCAGTCTAGACAGTCGTAGAAAAGGCGGTCGCAGACTAGCAGTCAGCAAGAAAGACCGTCACAGACAGGCAGACAGCAGAGCAGACAGTCGCAGACAGGGCAGTCACAGACTAGCAGTCAGCAAGAAAGACAGTCTCAGATTCCAGAACAGCAGTCAGCAGCAAAGTAGTCGACAGAGTAGACAACAACGCACAGACAGCAAACGACAGGCAACAACGACACAGGACAAGCTGCACACTGCTCACTCACGAAAGGACAAACAGGAGACAGGAGAACGGAGAGATCGAAGCAAGAGAGAGAAAGACGAAACAGAGTCGATCACTACACGCACCGGTACCACCTCTCCTGAAAGTACCCAGTCTCTATCGGAACGTACAGGTCGTTGCAAACCACAACCACATCCCATCTATTCCAAGCTACAGCCTGGCTATACTCTATCAAGCAAACGGAAACAGTTAGTCAGAAAGGACAGATGTTAGAGGAAACCTACGATGTCAAGGGAGAAATACACGCGGTGAACAGTGCGGGATTACTCGCGACCCCAAATTTTTCGGATCACCCAAAATGATGGGAAAACGGTTCGAATTCTTGAAGTTATGCGGCTATCACGCACACCAAGACCCTTTCTTCTCTTTCATAGAACTTGATAGACCGGGAGAAGCAAGACCTGCAAAATGCGGGAACTACCCAGACCAGAAAGGCTTAGAACAGAAAGCAGAACTGTACCTACAAAAGTATGGAAACGTACAAGGGTATACAATGCTGAATCAAGCATGCATATGGGTCTATTACCCGCCGGAACAGTCGCACGAGTTTCAAATTGCGCCGTCAGCAGAACTGAATGCGATTACGCTACAGTACGCGCAAAAAATCGGTTTGGTCCCCACCTCAGATCAGAAAAGTCAGAACCGACAGAACAAACAGAGAGACGAGTGCGAAGACAGACACGATGACAGACCAATACCAGAAAGTAATATCCCAGTGTCCTATTCCTGAAAGGTCTTGTACTACCTCTGTCACCACAGCACAATCATCTGCTCACGTTCAACAACTCACTCCAGGTGGTCACTATCTCACTAGCACTGCATTCAGACAGGCAGGTCTAGTAGTAGTTGACGACCAAGTACGCCCCAATCCACACATTTCACCCATCAATTTTCACCTTACAGCACTTAGCAGAAGTAATGACACAAGGATGTGAATGGACAGAAAATAAGGAGGTAGTGTGGATGGCAGATGAGCAAAAAGACGACTTTCTCACAGACATTATGAATGCGATAGAGGGAGTGTATGCCAAGCACAGAGTCGTACGCACTAGCCCCTATAGTGTAGAAAGAGACCCTATACTTACGCATTCCACCCCACAAGAGAGCGCACGTTTGCCTGGTGTATCCAGCTCACTACAACCAAATGTTCCTACAGAACGCATTCTTTTCACTACCCCACCACTCAGCAACCAGACAGCTAGGGTATAACAAAAGAAGGAAGCAGACAATGATGCACCACAAGAAGAGATTGAAGAAGTAGATGAGGAGGATCAGACAAGAAATGAAGAAGAAGAAGAAGAAGAAGAAGAAGAAGAAGAAGAAGAAGAAGAAGAAGAAGAACTGATGCATGACGACAGTGACTGGGAGAGCTTGGAGCACTTCAAATCACAGCACAGCCACAGACAGCAAAGATAGCAATAAGGATAGTCGTAGCGAAGCAGTATTGTACGTCAAGTATCCCAGCAAGACAGACAAACGTAGACCAATAGATATAGACATCTTATATCATAGTATAGGACATTTTGGTGATCCAAAAGCTGCTGCATTTGCAGAAGCGGCCGGATATAGGATAGTCAGTCCCAAAGGGACACTCGACAGCGCAAAGGACGAGTGCGCACTATGCGAGCCGTGCATGATTAGCAACTCGAAAGTTCTACCTCGTTTCGCAGTCAATCACATTCGTAGAGCTTCCAAGATAGCAGAAATTCTACATGCAGACACACAGGGGGCATGGCGCACTATATCTAGAACAGGAAAGAGGTATAAATTCTCGGTGACCGACGATTTTTTCGGATACACTCTTGATTTTTATCTCGCGCATAAGAATGAGTTCATAGCTTGTCTGAGAAAGGCCATCCATTTCTTTGAAACACAGACAGGCAATAGGACTAAGGAAATCTGTTGTGACCAGGAATTCACGGCACCCAATGAGGTAAAACGAGAATACCCGGGAATAATATGGAAAGATGCAGCTACTGGCGATAAAGATGGTAATCCCATAGCTGAAAGGGATGAACCAGACAACCGGAGGACCTGCCCGAGCAATGCGTATACACGCAGGGTTTCCACCCAATTTGTGGGACGAAATGGAACATACTGCTTCCACTTTGTGGAACATTCTTCC
>WBZZ01000445.1:37500-65000 GCA_019918135.1 Paulinella micropora
GCACTGCCTCCTAATATATATTTATATATCTGTCCTGAATGTCATACTATCATACGCTCTGCACATGTTGTACGTTTTGGTTGTCTATATGCAGATGGTTCCGAGGATTCCTCTAGCGATTCCGACGACAGCTCGGACGGTTCGTCCCGAATCTTTTGTGAATCAGATAATCAGATAGAGGGTCACAAGCGGGGGGGGGGGGGGGGTATGGGCGATACGGGTATGTGCTATACGGGGATTGATTGATTGCATCTCAAACCAGCAACACAAGCCAATTTTTACAAGTGGTCTTTTTGCTGGTTGCCTGTACTTGGGGTAAATTGGAGCTGCTCCGAAGGATAACATCTTTTACACCGCCGACTCATGGGCAAGGCTCGATAATTTGGGTCGCACAAGCCGGATCGTTGAATGTATAAGGTGCCCCGTGTTGACCAGGCCTTCCCGAATGGTCAGGATGCCAGTCACAACCCCATCAAAATGACTTTGTCTGGGTGCTGCCCGTCCGGTTGGGCAGCTCCAACCAAATTGGCGAGAGCTCTAGTCCCCTGGGGGGGACATTTTGTTACTGTTATAGGTGGGGGGGGGGACGATACCGGTATGGGGGGGGGGATGGGCGATACCGTTATGGGGGGGGGGGGGGGTTATGCATGTGGCTGTATCTGGTTTGCAGATGCTGAACTTTATCGCAAGTACAAGAAGCGGTTCAAGCGCAGACAGTCACGTAAGCGGCGGGCTGCGCAACAGAAAGCGCAAGCAAGGATAGCCACGTTTTTACACGGTGGCGGTGAACCACGTGCGCAACATGAACCATATCAACGTTTATCAACACTTATTGGCCGCGCTATCACGGAGCACGATGGAGTCTCTGTCGCAGAAGCTTTTGAACTGGTGATGCGATGGAAAGAAAAGCACCCTGCGGTGTCGAAGGCAGCGACGCAGAATGTCTGGGACGTTTTGGGTATTCTGCTTTGTCCTACTGGATTGCAGTCGCCAGCGTTTACGACCCTTGTCGCCGATATCAGATCGGTGTCACAGTGCGATGGCTTCGTCAAGCTGCAAGTTTGCAGAAACCAGTGCAACGAGGGGCTTTTCTGGAGAGATCGGAGTGCCCGCAAGGAATGCAAATCGTGTAGACGACCCAGGAACGATGCACTGACATTTTTTCATCGCAGGTAACGTCTTGTACCTTCGGTAGTTGATAAAGCGAAGATTAGGGAAGATAAGATTGTCACATTCTTAGCTTCCCTAATTTTGACCAATTATCTTCATTTTTTCGTCGCTGATAATGATCTACAATCCTCAGCAGTAATTTTTTCAGGATTCCCATACGGGTATGGACCATACCGGTATGGGGATCGGTAGTTGTTAAGGTGAAGATTAAGGAAGATAAGATTTTGTCACATTCTTAGCTTCCCTAATTTTGACCTATTATCTTTCTTTTTTCTTCGCTAATAATTATCTATCCGCAGCAGTAATTCTTTCAGGATTCCCATACGGGTATGGACCATACCGGTATGGGGATCGGTAGTTGTACTTATTATGGAGCATACCCTCGTATGGGAAATGGATTACATATGATCTTGCAATTGATTTGTACTTATTCTTTCATATGCTTTGCTTTACTGATCGTCACCGTATGTATGTGGCTTACATTCCTCGCTCATGGGGGGGGGGGGGGGTATGGGCCATACCCGTATAGGGATCCCCATACGGGTATGGGCTATACCCGTATGAGGATCCCCATACGGGTATGGCCCATACCCGTATGGGGATCCGCGGGTATGGCCCATACCGGAATGGGGATCCCCATACGGGTATGGACCATACCCGTACGGGTGTCGTAATTTCTGGAACTAACCACATTTCATATTCACATGTACTTTGTATGTCTGACATGTTGATAGCATTCCGGAATGGCTTGCGGGACTACGTGCTCATCCCTCGCGAAGTGCATTGCTGAAAGAAGCTAAAGAACGTGATTACAAGAAAACAAGGGAAATCCAAAGTGAGGGCTATGTCTCTATAAGAGATAGACCTTTGTATAGCATTGGCGACGCTATTAACTGTCCGCGATATGAAGATTATCTAAAATCCATACCTCTGGAGGTACAGTGTTTTCATTAAAATATTTTTGAATTAACTTAAAATTTTTGTTCCCAATAGGATGTGAAGAAGTGGCTTTCTTTATGTTGGTTATGGGATGTTTCTCCAATTCAAAAAGGGAAACGAGCAAGGAAGAAATCTCAGACATTATGTACAGGTAGAATCATGGACTTTGAACAAAAAGATCGCAACAAAAACTGGAACACAGAAATTCTAGATATCTTGCCATATGGGAAAAAACTTCAAATGCTTGGCCCTGGTGTGAGGCTACTTTTACTGAGTTAGTAAAGTCATTGGTGTGGGTGTTTTCAATATGTGCAGATTCTCCTGCTATGTTTGATATCATGTGCCACAAGAATCAGAAAAGCGAATTAGGATGTAATTACTGCTGGCGTAAAGGTAAGAAAATAGAAGGAGATAAAAAACGTATAAGTTGGCTTTCTGATGATGCAGCGTTCGCGAAAAAAACTTATCTCGATTATGAATTTTACGGAAATGCAGCAGAGATTAGAGGCGAAGCAGTGGAAGGGTTTTCTAAAAAAAGTCCACTTCTTTTATTAGATAGATACGTTATACGTAGATGTAATGCAGATACTGCTCATAATTTAGGATACGGCGTAGTGCTTCGTTTTATTCTTAAGTTGCTTAAAGGTCAGAGAAAAATTGAAATCAAGCCTTTTAAGCCTTGTAAAAATAATCCTAGAACACAAGGTGAGATAAAGAAAGAAGAAAAAAGAAAAGAAAAGTATTTGAGAGAAAAAGAAGTAAAGTTAGAATATAGGAGAAAGCAAAAGTTGTTTCAGATAGGTAGTAAGTATTGGAAAAGAATGGATGCAAGTTTTTTGAGGTTTTGTTCATTTTCTGGTTACTCTACTACTGCTGTTCCTATGGGCAGCAAAGACAGTACTGGATCAAGGCTTACAATGCATGAATGCTTGAAGTACGCAGTTAATTGCTGCAAAGACGCGAAGGATATAGGTAAAATTACCAATACCATCTTTCTCTCCCCCCCCCCTACACCCGTATTGTCCATTTCCCCCCCCCACTAACCGATGCCATACATGTAGCTTGCTAATTATTCATATCACATCATCTATTTATCTTGAATTTCAACTGTGTCCCCTATTTCCATATCACATATTTCATATCTTCATATAGCTCATCCCCCTCCCCCCCCTCCTATACGGGTATGGCTGGTACGGGTATGGATGTTACTGATACGGGTATGGCACGTACTTATAATGTTTAATTTTGGCGTAAGTTTGCTTTTAGTTTTTATAATTATAATATTATTAATACATATTTTATAAATCTAAAATGTGTTTCTTTTATTTTTACAGGTTGTTTGGCGGATGGGCCGTATAGAACCTGGGAAGGGCTTGGACAACTATTTGGTGATTTTGATCCTGACAGCAAGTTTGGGAGCGAAGGTTCAGTTATCATAACAGGAAAGTATGTAGATGACTTGATAGAGAAAGAACGAGAAGTCAGAAAACTAGTACTTGAGCACTTACCTGAATGTGATCATGCATTTGTTTTTCATCATATGGAACATATTGTTCAAGATATGAAAGAGATAGGTAGTTGTAGAAATATATGGACTATGCCTGGTGAACGTGCTATGGGAGGGCAGGTGCGCAAAATACACAGCAAGTCTAATCCTACTGCAAATCCTGCTGCTGTAGTGTCAATGAATGCTAATTCACGAGCGCAAGCAGGTTTTGTTCAACTTGGTAATGATTTATTAGATAGATTTCAGAACATTTCTGAACTTGAAAGACCACTGAAAAAATTTAAAAAAATCTTTAAGTAATATTTATTATTTAATTAATACAATTAATACCGATTACAACTTAGTGGCAAGTAGTACGAATATCATAGTCACTAGTGTAAAACAGTGTTATTTTCTTTGATTTCTAAGCTTCCTCACTTGTTTTATGTTTCAAAAACATTATAAATATGTTGAACAGGCTAGTATTACTATTATTTCATGTATACTTCAAGTAGGCAGTGAGTACGTATTGCGACTACAAGTAATGGTAAGTAGTGTGAATGTCATAGTGATTAGTGTAAAGCAATATCACTTTTTTTAATTTCTAAGCTTCATCACTAGTTTTATGATTCAAAAATATTATATTATTAAATATGTTAAACAAGCTACTACTAATATTATTTATATTTCATACCTCATACCCCATACCCCATACCCCATACCCCATACCCCATACCTCATACCACATACCCCATACCCATACCCCATACCCCATACCTCATACCCCATACACCATACACCATACACCATACCCCATACCACATACCCCATACCTCCTACCCCATACACTATACCCCATACCCCATACCCCATACCCCATACACATTACCCCATACCCCATACCTCATACCCCATACCCCATACCCCATACCCATACTCCATACCCCATACCCCATACCCCATACCCCATACCCCATACCTCATATCGCATACCCCATACCCCATATATACCCCATACCCCATACCCCATACCCCATACCCCATACCCCATACCCCATACCCCATACCCCATACCCCATACCTCATACCTCATACATACCCCATACCCCATACCCCATACCCCATACCCCATATCCCATATCCCATACTCCATACTCCATACCCCATACCCCATACCCCATACCCCATACCCCATACCCCATACACCATACACCATACCCCATACCCCATACCCCATACCCCATTACCCCATACCTCGTACCCCATACCCCATACATACCCCATACCCCGTACCTCATACCCCATACCCCATACCCCATACCCCATACCCCATACCCTCCATACCCCATACCCCATACCCCATACCCCATACCTCATACCCCATACCCCATACCCCATACGATATGAAAATTCTCTAAGTCCAACATCCATACCCCCTCCCCTTTTTTGGGGGGTATGGCCCATCATACCCCTTCCATACCCCCCATACCCCCTCCATACCCCCCATACCCCCCATACCACCTCCATACCCCCCATACCCCCCATACCGTATGGCCCCCCTTCTTGGGGGGGGGGATGGCCCATACCCCCCCATACCGGTATCATGCCGGTATGGGGGGGGGGGGGGGAGTATGGGTTTGGCTGTGTCACGCACCATACGCGGCGCATATGCATGGCGCAGCTGAAGGACCAGTGACGAAAAGGCTGTTTTCAGGTTTGGGGGGATATACGGACCTCCCACTATGCCTCCCATCCACAGCTCGCCTGATGTAGAGAAGGCAATATTCTTGATGGTGTTTACCCATACACTGTGGGGGGCACTGTACTGTGTAGAAACCACAGGCGTGCCATCAGATCCCAACAAAACTGGTATGACGCAGATCTCTTGCTGTGCACCCGCCGCAGAGCTCAGCGGGTGAACAGCTGATGCAGCACATAATCCTGGTGCAGCGGCAGCTCGCGCGTCGTGGACCTGCCTGCTTGCTTGAAGCTGGTTCCAAGTCTTGTTCGCCATACTTGCATCCAGTTGCGTAGCCATGTCCGCCGCAAAAACCCGTTCCCCTCGCAAGGGGTGTCCGTTAGATCGTTCGGATGCCTTTTCTGCAGCGGGAGTAAGCGAGCACTCCAAGTAACACCTAACATTCATTCACATTCATCACACATATTCGATTCATCACACACATTGGATATTTCATCATAGTATGTAGTGATGGTCAGTTAACAGTTAGTGATGGTCACTATGCGTTTAGTGATGGTCACTTAGGGGTTAGTGATGGTCACTTAGGGGTTAGTGATGGCCACTTAGAGTTTAGTTAGACGTAACACCTACCATTCATTCACATTCGTCACACACATTGGGTTTATCACACATATTGGATATTTTATCTTAACAGTACCTGTGATGGATCATGGTACTTTGGTCCCTTGTGCCTGCAACTGCCATCTTGACTTTGTGCCAACTGCTTACTGATGTGTCTGGCACAACAAGGTCCCTTATCACGGCGCACACAGCTTCCATGATTTCGTGACTGCCATTGTGTCGCTGTTGAATTTGCAACAGGGCAGCGACTACTTGAGCCACAGTCGCTGTTGCGTAAGGCGGACCAGGCCCTTGCACAAACTGCTCTGCGTACGATAACGCAGCAGGCACACCTTGCCGTCCCCCCGCCAAGCGTGCAGGACCCAAGCCTTGCACCTCTTCATCCTCGCTGGACGCTGGATAAAGATCAGCATCCTCATCGTCCGGGCCCAAATCAGCTAATTCCAGGGGTTGATTGCCTGGATCAGGTAACTCCAGAGGTTCCACGGGAGGTCCTATAGGGTCGCTGTGACCAGCTGCAAGATGTCCGACTCCATTTTCATCCTCTGATTCAGATAATGGCAGAGCTTCCCGCGGAGGTAGTGCTACAGGTACAGTGTCTGACTCGGAGGAAGTAGAGTGTCTGACTCGCGATCGATCTACTCGCGATCGATCTCTGGGAAAATGCCATCCATATTTTTGCGCATGTTTGCGCCTGTTCAAGCAGAATTGCGTGCGTAGGGAGGGATGTATGTATAGTGATGATCATTGAAAATGCAGTGCTCAATACTTAATAAATAGTGATGATCACTCACCAATTAGTGATAGTCACTTAAAGTGTAGTGATGGTCACTTAGACACATTAATAACAGTATGTCCGAGAGCATAACCATCCTTGCTAGCCAGCAATTATATATACTATTATTATCAACAGTGTACCTCGTCGAATATGCCAGTTGTTTTATGCCTTTGCACGAAGCACACTTGCAGGCCTCGACGCCACGAATGCGCCGCATCGTTCGCCGAGGCTAGTAAAGATACATAGATAGATAGATATACAAAGATAGATAGATAGATAGATAGATAGATAGATAGATAGATAGATAGATAGATGTGTGTGTGTGTGTGTGTTTGTGTATGTATGTATGCGTATGAGTATGTATGTACGTACGTATGTATATATACGTATGTATGTATGTAGGTATGTATGTTTGAATGTATGTGTGTATGTATGTATGTATGTGTGAGTGTGTGTGTGTGTGTGTGTGTATGTATGTCTGCATATGTATGTGTATGTATGTATGTATGTGTGTGTATGTATGTATGTATGTGTGTGTGTGTATGTATGTATGTATGCATGTATGTATGTGTTTGCGTTTGTGCGTGCATGTTTGTATGTATGCATATGTATGTATGTATGTATGTATGTATGTATATATGTATGTATACGTATGCATGTATGTATGTATGTGTGTATGTGTGTGTATGTATGTATGTATGTATGTGTGTGTGTGTGTGTTTGTATGCATATATGTATGTATGTATGTATCTATGCATATATATATGTATGTATGTATGTGTGTGTATGTATGTATGTGTGTGTATGTATGTACGTATGTATGTACATGTATGTATACGTATATGTGTATGTATACGTACATATGTATGTATGTATACATGTGTGTGTGAGAGAGTATGTATGTATGTATGTATGTATGTATGTATGTGTGTGTGTGTATGTATGTATGTGTGTATGTGTGTATGTGTGTGTGTGTGTTTGTATGCATATATGTATGTATGTATGTATGTATGTGTGTATGTGTGTGTGTACATGTCCCGAGTTCAATCAGTGACATGGAAGGCGTATGCACAAGGTTTGTTCTAATGTTGTGGTGAGATAAATGAGAGGGAGGCTTTTTATTTGCTTGCACGTTTTACTTTTTTTACTTACTACATTATGCATCATTTATATGTATACGTACTGTATAACGTATATATATGTATAAATTTTTCTCTGCATCTCTTTCTCTCCGTCTCTCTGTTGCTTTTTCCTCTCTCACTCTCTCTCTCTTTTCTCTCTCTCAATCTCTCTCTGTCTCTCATTTTTCTCAATCTCTCTCTCTCTCTCTCTCTCTCTAGTTTCTCTCTCGATCTCTCTTTCTTTTTTTTCCTTCTCTCAAGACCCTCTGTCTTAATTTATTGCTTGCTCTCTCTCTCTCCCTCCCTCTCTCTCTCTCTCCCTCACACACGCACAGAGAGAGAGAGAGAGATCCCTGACTGCGTACATAGAATACACACACAGAGAGAGATATACTGTTTTTTGAAATTTTGACATGCGCCCCGAGGGTGCTCGCAACTTCCGAGACAAAAATTTTGAAATTTTGACATGCGCCCCGAAGGTGCTCGCAAATTCCGAGACGAAAATTCAATAGAGCTCATCCACACGCGTCGAATGCAAAAAAAACATTCGAAAAAGAGTCGAGTTTACACCCGCAAGGATTTTTTGAAAATTTTTTACTCACCTTGATATTTCAAAGTATACCTTGGTAAAAAAAAATTCAAAAAATCCTTGCGGGTGTAAACTCAGCTTTTTTTCGAAATTGTTTGTTGCATTCGACACGTCTGGATGAGCTCTATTGAAGTCTCGTGTCGGAAGTTGCGAGCACCCTCGGGGCGCATGTCAAAATTTCAAAAAATTGTTAACAGTATATCTTTCTATGTACGTCACCTTGATTTTTCAAGGTATACTTTGGAAAATCAAGGTATGCCTTGATATTGCAAGGTATACCTTGACTAGTTTAAGGTATACCTTGACTATTTCAAGGTATACCTTGAATATTTCAAGGTATGCCTTGGATATGTAAGGTAAACATTGAAAGGCTAAGTCCTTGCATGTCTATTTCTTCGGATGCTGCGTGCGTGGCAGGATAATCTCAAGGGCGATTTCCCTCCGATAAACCAAGAGGAGATGGAGTGCATAGAACGTAGCTTGGCCCTCAAGGAGATGATGATAGAGAGGTACTTTTCTCTGCATCTCTTTCTCTCCGTCTCTCTCTCTCTCTCTCTCTTTTTCTCTCTCTCTCTCTCTCTCTTTTTTTTTCTCTCTCTCTCTCTCTATCCCATTTCTCTCTCTCTCTCTCGATCTCTCTTTCTTTTCTTTCCTTCTCTCAAGACACTCTGTCTTAATTTATTGCTTGCTCTCTCTCTCTCTCTCGATCTCTCTCGATCTCTCTCGATCTCTCTCGATCTCTCTCCCTCTCTCTCTCTCTCTCATTTCTCTCAATCTCTCTCTCTCTCTCATTTCTCTCTTTCTGGACTTTCCTTCTTTCAAGATATGTCTCAATGTCTCTCAACTCGGGACATGTACCAGCAATATACATCAAAAGATGTTCATTCCTACGTCTGCAAAGTCGTTCCGAAGCACGTAGTTTTGCAATGGGTACACCAACCATCACAAAGACTGGGGCCCGTACTTAATCAATGCAACGTAGGACAGGCACTCAAGCATACGTTGTCGTGAGATATATATATATATAGAGAGAGAGAGGAGAGAGAGAGAGAGAAGGAGAGAGAGAGAGAGAGAGAGAGAGATCGAGAGGGAGGGAGAGTGGTAGAGAGAGATCTGTGATTCAAGGTATACCTTGGTAGGGCAAGGTATACCTTGGTAAGGCAAGGTATACCTTGATTCAGAGAGGGAAAGAGAGAGAGAGAGAGAGAGAGAGAGAGAGAGAGTACCTCCGTGACGTAGAAGGCGTATGCACAAAGGTTTTTTCTACGGTTTTGCGATAAACGCATATTATGAGAGGGTTGGCTTTTTATTTGCTTGCACGTTTTACTTTAAATTATGCATCATTTATATGTACTGCATATATATGTATACACTTTTCTCTGCATCTCTTTCTCTCCGTCTCTCTGTTGCTTTTTCCTCTTTCTCTCTCTCTCTCTCTCTCTCTCTCTCTCTCTCTCTCTCTCTCTCTCTCCATCTCACGACAACGTATGCTTGAGTGCCTGTCCACGTGGCATTTATTAAGTGCGGGCCCTAGTCTTTGTGATGGTTGGTGTACCCATTGCAAAACTACGTGCTTCAGAACGACTTTGCAGACGTAGGAATGAACATCTTTTGATGTATATTGCTGGTACATGTCCCGAGTTACCTCCGTGACGTAGAAGGCGTATGCACAAATGTTTGTTCTACGGTTTTGAGATACATGCATATGAGAGGGTTGGCTTTTTATTTGCTTGCACGTTTTACTTTTTTTACTTACTACATGATGCATCATTTATATGTCCTGTATATATATATATATATGATCATTTATGTAGCATAGACAGGTCTATCTCGTATATCATAAAACAAGCCTTAGAAACATAAAAAGACGACATACGACATATCAAAAATAGACATTCAAATATATCAAAACACACAAAGACGTAAAACAAAATATGAAAAAATGAATACTAAGCCCTTTTTTGTCAAAATGACGACAAAAACCATATTTTATTATCATAAAATATATATAAATTTCATTTATATGGTTTTTGTCTTCATTTTGACAAAAAAGGGCTTAGTATTCATTTTTTCATATTTTGTTTTACGTCTTGTGTGTTTTGATATATTTGAATGTCTATTTTTGATATGTCGTATGTCGTCTTTTTATGTTTCTAAGGCTTGTTTTATGATATACGAGATAGACCTGTCTATGCTACATAAATGATCAGAATACAAGACCCCACAAAAAGGGGAGAATATCATTAAATATTTATTTTTTTTACGTTAAGAAAAAATATAAACAAGTCTATTATATAACATACGACCCAGCGGACAACGGGGGGCAGACACGAACGAAGTGAGTGGCGGGGGGCAATAACCGAAGCCAACCAAAGCAACCATAAAGCAGAATGTGGAACGAGAACTATAAAAAATTTATCAAGCAGTTGAATGTAGCAGACACAGAGCAAAAAATATATGATGTCGTATCAAACTTTTTCACGAGTGATGCGAAGCCATCTAAAGCCTTTCATAATGCTATATTGTTATTATTTAGTAAAACAACAACAGATGACGAAGCACTGAAAGCAATGAAAATTATTTATCCTAAATACGCCATTATTTACCCGAACACGACTTCAAGGAGGCAGAGATTAAGCGAAGTAAGAACAAGGGCAATAAAACCAAATCAAAGCAAAAAAGTATATGAGATGAGTAAATTAGATAAATACTTTAATATCAATGAAGACGAACGAATAAAAATTGTTGAGGGATACAAAAAAGATGTAAAAGCAAAAAACGAGCAAAAATACAGATTGATGTGCGGGAGGTAATGGCAAAAATGAATGAAATGATTTTAAGCAATGACCCGTACCTTAAACTATTAGCCCTAATGATAGCAACGGGAGCCCGTCCAGTTGAGATATTTGCGAAAAATACATATGAATTAATACCCGATAAACCTTCATGGCTAAGGATAAACAACTTAGCAAAGAAACGAGAGGGACAAACAAAGAACTGGACTGAGAGGCCTGTAATTTTATTTACTCCCGAATTTACAATAGAGAAAATTGAAGAAACCACTTTAAGAAAATGGGGGCGGTTATAATCAACGACGACGGACAACTGGCGAAAGATAAAAACAACGAACTAAACAAACGAATAATAAAAGTTTTTCCATGGCTAGCAGATTATACACAGAGGAGCAGTATGTTGCGTAAATTATACGCGAGCCTTTCATATACGAATTTCGCAGACCTGAGAACAACAAATTTCAACACGTGGGTGAGCAATGTATTAGGACACGGCGACCTTTTAACGAGTTTCTCGTATTCATGGGTAAATGTGGCAGACCCGCGGGAGATGATGGAGGAGGGATTAAAAACCGAACTGGAGGAATTACGAAAGAAAATAGATTTATGTTTAAATATCGAAGGGGCAGAAAGTGAAGACATAGAGGACGACGGCAACGACGGCAAATATAAGCACTTAGGGAAGAAAGGAAGCAGAGCAGAGAAAAATGAATTACTTAATAAAATTTACAACGACCACGGGGGCAAGATAACGAATACGGCACTCAGGAAAATTAGCGGGATTGGGGCGAAAATAGTAAATGAGTTTATAAAAGCAAAAAAGACGAAGCAGACAGAGACAAAGCAGACAGAGACAAAGCAGACAGAGACAAAGCAGACAGAGACAAAGCAGACAGAGACAAAGCAGACAGAGACGACAAAAGAGCCTGCGGGGTTTAAGTTGATAGACGAAAACGGCAAAAAACAACCAATAAGAAAAAGTGCGAGGCTTAAAAATAAAGTAAATAAATAAAATCTCTTTGAAAATGAGGCGGGGTTGCCCCCTTTTTTTTGGTTTTTTTGTTTGTAAATCAATAATAACTTTGTGCTTAAAGCACAGATTATACGGAGGACGAAGACGAGGCGGAGACTACCATTTGAGTAGATGCGTTAGACTTGTTAATTTTTGAGATGACACGGGCGAGAGCGTCGTTAAAATCAACTCCGGTATAAATCAAATTAATAACCTTATTATAATGAGGTTGTTTGAAGCCTTCTATTTTTCTGTGGCCACCTTGTGCTACCCAATCTTTTACGAGTTTCAATTGAGCGGTGATGCGTTCCTGTCGCTGAGTTAAATCCTTAGTAATATTAATGTCTTCATTCAATTCAGTAGCATCTTTAAGAGCCTTTTTAAAGGCTGTTAGTTCTTGTTCTTTTTTGGTTTTTTGGTTTTCTAAAGAGGCTATTTTATGAATGAAGGCTTTAATATCTCCTTCGGCTTTTTCAATCCCCGCTTTTATCTCGTCAATGTCCGTCATGCGCTTACGTCGCTTAATCCGCCGTTCCACGTCTTCATTAGTTTCGGGAGCGTTCCGCGGGATAAGGTTTCGGCTGTCGGCCATCTGGTCTGCTTTTGTCTCTGGTAATCTCCAACGCGTTGGAGATAGGCGGGACGATAAAAGCAAAAAGACCGCGGGAGCAAAAAAGTAAAAAAATTGGTGGCGCGGTAAAAGTCCTAACGATTTATTTTATTTTGTGGTAGTGGTGGCGGTTATTATATCGTCAATAACGGGCTTTATGTCGGACATGTAAGCATATAAAACACGCTCGTATTCGTCATACATTACCTTATATTTTTCAGTGTTCGGTAGTTGCTTTAAATTGTCCTTTATCTTAATTAATTGTGTGTATGTGTCGGGGTGTGTCGCGTTTAAATAATTGCCAATTTGAGAAATATTTTGTATTGTTTCCTGTGGGGTTGTTGGGGCTGTTATAATTTCGTTTAAGTAGTCGTTAAGCCTTTTTCTAAATGTTAGGGTGTCATGGTGCGTGTGAGTGCGGGCGGTGTGTATTACTAAAGCATTTTTAGATTTAAGGACGGCGTCGCATACGGGACACTTTGACATTATATATGTAAGTTAATTTAAATATGTAAGTTGTTTTATAAATGTAAGTTGTTTTATAAATAAATCAACTTTATCAACTTTATCAACTTATTCAAATAAATTAATTTTTGTTTCGTTTCGCGATACTATCATGGGTGCTCCCGTTATTTTGAGAATAATAAACGCCTCGCCGTTCTTTTTGGTTCCTTCATGTGTTTCAATGTTAAATTTATATATAGCATTTTGAAGCGGTTTGAAGCCAGATAAAGGGGCGGTTTTTACATAAATTAACCCGTAGGTGGTGAGTGTGGCGGGTTGGTGTTTGTTGTGAGGGTATTTCTCCTTTAGTCTGTCGCATAGTTTGGTTAAAGCGTTGAAAGAAGCGCCGTTTATTTTCTCGCTGGTGTAGAATTGTAGATTGTCGTAAGGGTCGGTGTTTTTACATTTCGCGGTGATTTCAAACATGTTTAATTTATCAAATATCTCAAACAAGTTTGAGATTACGAGTATGAGTGATATATTGAATTTTAAATGAAAATTCAATATTGTATGAGAGTGAAGTTGATAAAAGCCTTTATCTGTTGTGATGGTCGTATATCTTATACGTATATTTTTTTTAATAGTATGGTAAGCAAAAGTTAATAAGCAATAAGTAAAGTTAAACAAGAAATAAGTAAAGTTAAGCAAGAGTAATAAGTAAAGGTTGAGCGGTAATAAGTAAAGGTTGAGTGGTAATAAGTAAAGGTTGAGCGGTAATAAGTAAAGTTAAACAAGGGTAATAAGTAAAGGTTGAGCGGGGCAGGTGTCGGCGGGTAAAGTTAAACAGGGGATATTATAAGGTTATCATGGGGGATGATGGGGTTAAATAATCTGCCCCCGTTGTCCGTTGTATTCGTTTTTTGCTATTTTCCCCCGTTATTTCTTCGTATTTCTTCATTCCCCCCTCAAATCAATACGAAGGCCTTTTTCGTCCTTTTCCCTTCATTTTCCTTAATATCAGGGGGTATCTTTTCCTACTCTTTATAGAAAAAACGGACTACATACCCCCAAATCAATACGAAGCGTATTTAACCCTTAATTCCTTCATTACCCTCATCAAAAAAAGATACCCCCTTAAAATCAGAAAAAAAATCAATACGAAGAAGAATTTTTACATTTTGGCGACTTCCAAAAAAAAAGATACCCCAAAAAAAAGATACCCCCCAATCTCAAACAAGTTTGAGATACTTTACTCGCCTAAATACGGCCATCCGTTAATGAATTTTAGCATCCTCTCATTCCTAAACATCGCCATTAATGTTTTATTTGGTCGTAATTCGTAATGCGTCGCGTGCTTATTGGTTGCCGTTAGTGATACCCCCCACTCTGCCCGCATGGCTGTATTAATAAAATATAATGTATCTCTTAGAAATGTTTTATTTGCTGTCGTGTTCATATGGTCTATAATCTTTTTCTGCTTCTTCGTGTCTGTCGTATATAAAACTAATTCGTCGGCTTTTGCTAGCCATTCCTGCCTTTTAATAGTTTCTTTTAATTGCTCCGCGCTTATCTTTGTTTCAAAGCCCCATATGTTCTTTATTCCTAACCCGCTTATAACTTGTATAAGGTTTATGTGCTTATTATAGCGCCGTTCTGTGTTTATTGTGTTAAATGAGTATTCCATAACCCCGCATTCCGTCGGGTTGCCCTGTTCATCTGTTGTTAATCTGTTCTTCTCGTCGCGGTTCTGTTCTCTTTGTTTTATGTAATTTAACCCCTCGCTCAGTTTGTCCTTAAACTATCCGCGGGCTCGTCTGCGTCTGGCTTCAACATCTCTTTTTTAATTCTCGCCTTTTTAAATTCCGCTTCTTCGGCGGTTGTCCATTCTCTGCCCTCCGTGTTCTCCCTCAACACGATATATTCCGCGTCTGTAATACTTCGGGCTTCAAATAAGGTTTTAGCGTCCTCTTTTTTAATCACTGCCTCTGTTATTTTCGCCTTCTTAATCGTCGGCTCGCTCGCGTTTGGCTCCTCTAAGTCGCTTATTTCGTAGTCGGCTAATATGAAATACTTTATTAAATTCTGTATCCATTGGCGGGTGTCTTTGTTCTGCTCTACTTTGTTTTTTGCTAACAATTTTATGTAATCGTTCGCAACTACATTAACCGCCCCGTATTGCCCATATGTCCAATTTGCCAAAGTTGCTATTTCATCCCGCTTTTGCCTGTCGTTAAGGCTCGCGCTTAATTGCCTTAAATACTGCGTTTCGCTTTCAATGGTCGCCGTGTTATAGTTTGTATAAAATAAGTATATATTGCTATCTATCGGGTGCCGTATTCTGCCTAACATCTGGTAAAAATCCCCGCTCATGTTTGTCTTATTACACGCCACGGCCACAATATTATTAAAAACCCCCTTATGTGAATAATCCAAGCCTCCCGTAATCGCTGGCGAGTAAATAACGATATCATATTCTGCCCATTTCTTATAATCATCCGCCATCGCCTCCCGCACTTCTTCCGTTTTGTTTGTTTCGCCCGTTATTAATAGCACCTAATGCTTATCCCTCTTTAACATCTTCGCTAACGTTCTAAGCCGTCTTTTACCAATATTCGCGGGGACGAGCACCCTTTTACCCTCGCGCCTCAATTTAATAATTTGCTCGTAAGCCTCGCCAATATTGCCCGCCTTAACGTGTATGTGGCGCTTTGTTTTGCTCGCAATATTATCATTATTAATAAATAGCGTTTTTGCCTCTCTGCCACATTCCCGCCGTATGTTTTGAAAGAATTCAATATCATCGGCTTTTAATGTTCCCGACATTAATATTATTTGTTTCGCCGTGCCTATTACATATTTTATTATCTCCCAGTTGTTTTTGTTGTTCCGCGACTTCTTAAACGTATCACTCGTTAAGTGCTTAACGAATTGGTCGGCCTCGTCAATAACTAATTTATTTATCGGTTCTCTGCTTATCGGTATTCTGTGAAAACTATCGGCTTGAATGGTCAAATTATTCTTTTTTAATTTCCCCTTCGGCTCGTCTCTGTAGTCTGCGTTTAAAGGGTATTTGCTTTTATAGTCGCTCGCTAGCGTTCGCCTATAACTGCTTACAATAGATTTAAAGCGGGGCGTTTGCCTTAATCGCAGTATCGCCTCTGTGGGGTTGTCTTTATGTTTTTCTGTTATATCGCGGGCTAATGGGTTATTTTTTAGTTTCTCCACAATTTCGCCTGCGTTTTTCTTAATAGTGTTTAAATTCGCGCCCCTTATTAATTCGGTTATCTCTCCGCAGTTTAAAATAAGGTTAGTAATAGCCTTTGAGTTTGCCGTTGTCTTGCCTGTGCCTAACCCGCTTTTAATGGCTATTATGTCATACGTTGGCGTCGGCTTACTCTGCTCTTTCATAAATTCCTTAATATTACTACAAAACGCCTCTTTTGTATGTATTATGTCCGCGCCGATTATGTTGAGTTGTTCGGTGAGTTCCTGCGCTTCTCGTTGTTGGATTGCTTGGCGGTTCTCGTTAGCGGTTTTAATGTAAAATTTGATTTTCTCCTCATACGTCGCAGTTCCCGCCGTTAGAGTGATATAACGGGGGGGTTCGCCTTTAACTTGGGCCTCTTGTTTTTGCTTCCAACACCCCGCCAATTTCGCCCCGTTCGCAAATTGTAATATAAATAATGTATTATCGGCCTCGTGTATTCTGTCGCACAAGTGGCATAAGGTCGGCGTTAGTCTTTTTAACTTATACGTCTTTAATATCCCCTCGTCGGTTTCCGCTTCGCTTATGTCCTTTATCGTGTGCGCCCCCGCCTCGTGTTTTAATACTGGTATCGCCTCAAATAACTTATTAATATTAATGTCCGCGTTCTTTACCTCCGCGGGTCGTGTGTTGTTTATCTGGTTTATATCGTGCTCGGCCGTGGTTATCAAAAGACATTCATATAAATCATTCTGTATCTCGCTTATGTCCTTTGTAATAAGGCGCCCGCTCTCTATTCCTTCCACGAGTTCCAGCCGTCGGTTTTCTCCTTTCTTAACCGCATAAGGCGCTCGCATTCCGCTCGGGGTTCCGCTTTTATGATAAACGACTAAATCATAACCTAACTCTTTATAGTCGGGCAATTCATCCTTAATAATTTGTTTAATTTCTAACGGGTCGCCGTATAGTTCGCCACTATTACCCACGAAATGAAACGAATTAACATATTTTTCTTTCTTGCTTGAATATCCGCACCCGCTCAAGGCTATCATATCCCCATTAAATAGTTCTTCAAAAGCCTCGCGCGCTCGCGTATAATCAGATACTTCATTTAAGGCTCGGGTTTCCTCCGTATCATATGGTCCTGTCAATGTCTGCGTATGGTTTCAAAAATAGAGCAGTTCCTAAACTTTCCATGGCGTGTGGGTTCTCCTTTATGAAGTCCAACAAATCGGCCGTATTCACCTTTACGGCATATAATGGCGACGCCTTCATTTCACGAAAGAAAACGCGATACCCGCCCGCGTCGGTATTTAATTTCGCGTTAGAGTTTTTATTTTCACTAACATATACCCCTCGGTCAGTCCCATACCCGCTCATTTTTTTTTTGCTTGTGTTATACCCCCGCAAGAATAATTATTTTGAAAAATAAATAATTATTATCAAGCACATACCCTTAACCCTTTAAATTAAAATACGGCTCATATTTACCATTAAAGAAGATTAATTAATTAATTTTCATCTAAAATTTATATACCCCCTATAATATAGGACAATCACAACGGCAGACGTAGAAAGCAACGGCATCACCAATTCAGAGCGTCGCGGAGACGACATAACCAATTCAGAGCGTCGCGGAGACGACATAACCAATTCAGAGCGTCGCGGAGACGACATAACCAATTCAGAGCGTCGCGGAGACAACATAACCAATTCAGAGCGTCGCGGAGACGACATAATGATTAAACGCCCCCGCGGCCGTCCCGTTGGTAGTCTCAAAGAAGACAGGGCAACACCGCCAGCACCAAAGAAAGAAATTATAAACGGGCAAACTTATTATTATTCATATCTCAAACACAAGACAAAGGAAGGCAAAACGCGATGTTATAAAATTAAGAAAGCATACACCCCCGCAACAGAGAGAAAACGGCGGGCAGTTTATGGCAACCCAAATTACGCACAAAAAAAGAAGCAAACGACACATGCTATTAAAACGGCATTAAATGACAATATGGACAAACTAACTTTAAACGAATTGGATACACTAGCCCGCATTTTTACAGAGTGCGATATATCAGCGGTTAAAAATAGCATAATAAGGCTACACGGCGCGGACTTAACAAATTCTATAAATACGGCAATAACTGCATAACACGGCCAGCAATACAAAGCATAATTTTATATAAAAGGGCTTCTACCGCTATTTGCGGGGGCTTTTTCTTTTTTATATAGAGAAGGTGAGAAAAATGAGCGACCAAAGCAAAAAAGCAGTGAGCAGTGAAGCAGGGCGGGCGTTTGTGAGAATGTTGATAAAAAACATTTAGAAAAGCATGATTGTACTGACGACGTCAAAGAAAAATGTTTTAAGTGTTTAATTGGCATACACGATGACGACGAAGACGACAACACGACAGAAGACGGCTTTATATTCAAAGTCATAAGAGCACACGAACCCAAGGACGCAGACAACAAACCAAGGACAAAGGCAAAATTAAATTCAATCATAACAGAGTTTAAAAAATTTGTTTATCGCGTAAAAGATAAATACAAATGCGATGTTATTGAAAATGGCTTCAATAGTTATGAAAGATATAAAGGAAAAAACGAGCCTATATTTTCTATACACGGCGAAAACGGCGAAAAAATGGAACTTTTAAGGGCGGATTATTACAAACAACATACAGGGGGATATGAAGCAAATAAGCAACAAATAAAGGATTTAAGAACTGCGAAAGCCCTTTTGACTGCGGAACAAAAGGAACACAGGCAAACAACGGGAGAATTAAAACAGGCACAGCAAACCATAAGCCAATTACGGGAAAATAACAGGGAATTCAAAAGCAAATACAAGGCGCTATTAAATCAAAAAATAAAAGAAAGGCAACCAGCGCCCCCTATCTCCAACGAGTTGGAGATAATCCACAGCGACAAAGAAGAAGAACAAGACGAAGAAGAAGGCGACGAAGAAAGCGAAGAAGGAGACGAAAGCAAAAAAGAACGAGACGAAGGCGAAGGCGAAGAGCAACGCGAAGGCGAAGACAACGAAGACAACGAAGGCGAAGGCAACGAAGAAGGAAAACAGGCCATTATTGAGGGCGAGCCAGACCCGCCATATTTGGACGAAATAGAACCATGCTTATTTACTCCATATATTCAAAGAAACAGCCAACACATAACAAAAGACGACAAGAGCCACCATTATATTATATGAACAAAAATTGTTTAATCTCCTTTATAAACGCTTTAATTTCTTTATTGTTATTCATAGCCCACGGGGCGCCGTTTTCGTGCGCTTTTGTTGCTTCTTCTAAATAATCACGTAATAAAACCAAGGCAGGCGAAGCAAGGGCGGGCGGGTTGTCTCCGTCGTGTAATCTTTTAACCGCTTTATATAAATTATAGATTTATATAATTAAAAGCCTATCAGAAGCCATTAACGCAGAATGAGTTTTATTTTTTTCAACTGGCGGGGGGTTTTTCGTGTCAATGTTGTTGTTATGTCTTCGTGATACTCGGGGGCTTTGGTGTCTCCCGTCTTTACTTTCTCTTCATCCGCCTTCTTTGTTTTTCTTTTTTGATACGCCTTTTTATTGTATTCTTTACGTTTTCTTTTGTTTATGTCCTTCATGTAAATATAACATTTCAAACAAGATTTTAAGGGCAAACCGCCAACACCTAAAACGGGGCTTAAAATATATTTTTTACACCGCGAACAGAGGGGCAACGAACCCGTCATTATATTAATGAGTTTATTAAAGTTTATTAAAAGTTTATTCTATATATAATATAATATGTCGGATATCATTGAAGACATTATTTTAAAGAGTTGTTTAAAGTGCGGGAGGGACAAGCACAAAAGCAAATTTAAAAAAGGTTATAATGTATGTAAAGAATGCGCGCCAATCTCAAACAAGTTTGAGATATTTCCTAATAATAGCCAGTTAAACAATGTATGC
This sequence comes from Paulinella micropora, assembly GCA_019918135.1. NCBI lineage: Eukaryota > Cercozoa > Imbricatea > Euglyphida > Paulinellidae > Paulinella > Paulinella micropora. The sequence goes on from WBZZ01000445.1 coordinate 57,923, forward strand.
GAAAAAATAGATTACTTAAACGACATGAACGAAATGACGGAGAACGAAATTGAAATATCATTAAGTCGTTATAGAGCGTGTTTAATGGAGGCTAAAAGACAAGGGGCGGACGGATTATTAACAAAGGCCTTTAATAATAAATTGTTTGAATTAGTTAGCGAATTTTGCGAGGCTTTAGACATTAAACCAGAACCACCCCGCCGTATTGTGCGAGGGGACACTATAACGTTTATAAGGGAAAATACAGCCGTAGAATACAGACCGCTTAATTTAAGACAGGTAAAGAGCCCAGAGCCCCCATTAACAGATGAAGAAGGCGATAATTAAATTTATGTATATATTTTTTATAGATACTATATATAAGACCAGTATATACAGGGGCGTATGTCGTCTATACCACAGCAGACCATAAGCGATAAATTTAATAAAATTATTGAAACCATAGACACAGAAGAAGACCCCCGTTTATTGGTATATTTGGATACATTAGATTTATATATTCAAGCCCGAATTAATAATAGTATAACCGACACCCCAGAATACGAAACGACAACCAATTAAAAGAGCGTCGCGGAGACAACGAATTAATAAAAAATGTCTATTTTGAAAGAAGTCCAAAACAATGCGGGCTTAAATGATGATGTTTTTTATTTAGTTTTAGTCTATGCGGGCTATGGTAAAAAATGCTTTCAATGTGGTAAAAAATACATTAAATACCTATCAGAAGACTTTTGGATTTATAAGCGGTTAATGCGGGATACCACGGCCGACGCAGACGCCACAGACGGCCAGCCCGTGAAACTATTGAAAACTGCTAAAGTTAAAGGGGGCGGTTTTTGCGCCGAGATAAGGCGACAATCTCCAACATGTCGGAGATATTGAACTTAATTGTTTCTTTCGTATATGTCTTAAATTTTTTATACAACGCGCTCATTTAAAAAGGCTTCAATAATAGAAACATGCGCATTAATGTTGTTTATATTTTGTTTTGATGTTTCATATATATTAAATTCTATCAAAATACTCTTTAGTTTTGCGTAAATGACTAATATTTCTTTTTTCTCGTGAGCGCTTAAATTTTTTTTTAATTTTCTTTTGTGCCTAGTTAATCCACACAAACAAGGCTTAAAGCAATAAAAGATATTATCGGGGTTAATGTTTTTCATTTCATTTAATACGAAAAAGGGCGTATTCTTAAAATTATTGTATATATACGCGTCTGTGAGCACGCGGAGCCTATGAAACGCTAAAAATATTTTATTGTTGCTTTTGTAATATTTAGAACGTAAGCCATAATTACAACTTAAGATATGCCCTACGTGTTGAATTTCGCTAAAGGTAGCACCAGCGCGAATTGATAACAAATATAAGCGGGTTTCTTCGTGGTATTCTTTAACGATTTCTTGTATTGCTGATGGTAATTTAATGTAGATATCCATTTTTCTCACCTTCTCTATATAAAAAAAGAAAAAGCCCCCGCAAATAGCGGTAGAAGCCCTTTTTATATAAAATTATGCTTTGTATTGCTGGCCGTGTTATGCCGTTATTGCCGTATTTATAGAATTTGTTAAGTCCGCGCCGTGTAGCCTTATTATGCTATTTTTAACCACTGATATATCGCACTCTGTAAAAATGCGGGCTAGTGTATCCAATTCGTTTAAAGTTAGTTTGTCCATATTGTCATTTAATGCCGTTTTAATAGCATGTGTCTTTTGCTTCTTTTTTTGTGCATAATTTGGGTTGCCATAAACTGCCCGCCGTTTTCTCTCTGTTGCGGGGGTGTATGCTTTCTTAATTTTATAACATCGCGTTTTGCCTTCCTTTGTCTTGTGTTTGAGATATGAATAATAATAAGTTTGCCCGTTTATAATTTCTTTCTTTGGTGCTGGCGGTGTTGCCCTGTCTTCTTTGAGACTACCAACGGGACGGCCGCGGGGGCGTTTAATCATTATGTCGTCTCCGCGACGCTCTGAATTGGTTATGTTGTCTCCGCGACGCTCTGAATTGGTTATGTCGTCTCCGCGACGCTCTGAATTGGTTATGTCGTCTCCGCGACGCTCTGAATTGGTTATGTCGTCTCCGCGACGCTCTGAATTGGTGATGCCGTTGCTTTCTACGTCTGCCGTTGTGATTGTCCTATATTATAGGGGGTATATAAATTTTAGATGAAAATTAATTAATTAATCTTCTTTAATGGTAAATATGAGCCGTATTTTAATTTAAAGGGTTAAGGGTATGTGCTTGATAATAATTATTTATTTTTCAAAATAATTATTCTTGCGGGGGTATAACACAAGCAAAAAAAAAAATGAGCGGGTATGGGACTGACCGAGGGGTATATGTTAGTGAAAATAAAACTCTAACGCGAAATTAAATACCGACGCGGGCGGGTATCGCGTTTTCTTTCGTGAAATGAAGGCGTCGCCATTATATGCCGTAAAGGTGAATACGGCCGATTTGTTGGACTTCATAAAGGAGAACCCACACGCCATGGAAAGTTTAGGAACTGCTCTATTTTTGAAACCATACGCAGACATTGACAGGACCATATGATACGGAGGAAACCCGAGCCTTAAATGAAGTATCTGATTATACGCGAGCGCGCGAGGCTTTTGAAGAACTATTTAATGGGGATATGATAGCCTTGAGCGGGTGCGGATATTCAAGCAAGAAAGAAAAATATGTTAATTCGTTTCATTTCGTGGGTAATAGTGGCGAACTATACGGCGACCCGTTAGAAATTAAACAAATTATTAAGGATGAATTGCCCGACTATAAAGAGTTAGGTTATGATTTAGTCGTTTATCATAAAAGCGGAACCCCGAGCGGAATGCGAGCGCCTTATGCGGTTAAGAAAGGAGAAAACCGACGGCTGGAACTCGTGGAAGGAATAGAGAGCGGGCGCCTTATTACAAAGGACATAAGCGAGATACAGAATGATTTATATGAATGTCTTTTGATAACCACGGCCGAGCACGATATAAACCAGATAAACAACACACGACCCGCGGAGGTAAAGAACGCGGACATTAATATTAATAAGTTATTTGAGGCGATACCAGTATTAAAACACGAGGCGGGGGCGCACACGATAAAGGACATAAGCGAAGCGGAAACCGACGAGGGGATATTAAAGACGTATAAGTTAAAAAGACTAACGCCGACCTTATGCCACTTGTGCGACAGAATACACGAGGCCGATAATACATTATTTATATTACAATTTGCGAACGGGGCGAAATTGGCGGGGTGTTGGAAGCAAAAACAAGAGGCCCAAGTTAAAGGCGAACCCCCCCGTTATATCACTCTAACGGCGGGAACTGCGACGTATGAGGAGAAAATCAAATTTTACATTAAAACCGCTAACGAGAACCGCCAAGCAATCCAACAACGAGAAGCGCAGGAACTCACCGAACAACTCAACATAATCGGCGCGGACATAATACATACAAAAGAGGCGTTTTGTAGTAATATTAAGGAATTTATGAAAGAGCAGAGTAAGCCGACGCCAACGTATGACATAATAGCCATTAAAAGCGGGTTAGGCACAGGCAAGACAACGGCAAACTCAAAGGCTATTACTAACCTTATTTTAAACTGCGGAGAGATAACCGAATTAATAAGGGGCGCGAATTTAAACACTATTAAGAAAAACGCAGGCGAAATTGTGGAGAAACTAAAAAATAACCCATTAGCCCGCGATATAACAGAAAAACATAAAGACAACCCCACAGAGGCGATACTGCGATTAAGGCAAACGCCCCGCTTTAAATCTATTGTAAGCAGTTATAGGCGAACGCTAGCGAGCGACTATAAAAGCAAATACCCTTTAAACGCAGACTACAGAGACGAGCCGAAGGGGAAATTAAAAAAGAATAATTTGACCATTCAAGCCGATAGTTTTCACAGAATACCGATAAGCAGAGAACCGATAAATAAATTAGTTATTGACGAGGCCGACCAATTCGTTAAGCACTTAACGAGTGATACGTTTAAGAAGTCGCGGAACAACAAAAACAACTGGGAGATAATAAAATATGTAATAGGCACGGCGAAACAAATAATATTAATGTCGGGAACATTAAAAGCCGATGATATTGAATTCTTTCAAAACATACGGCGGGAATGTGGCAGAGAGGCAAAAACGCTATTTGTTAATAATGATAATATTGCGAGCAAAACAAAGCGCCACATACACGTTAAGGCGGGCAATATTGGCGAGGCTTACGAGCAAATTATTAAATTGAGGCGCGAGGGTAAAAGGGTGCTCGTCCCCGCGAATATTGGTAAAAGACGGCTTAGAACGTTAGCGAAAATGTTAAAGAGGGATAAGCATTAGGTGCTATTAATAACGGGCGAAACAAACAAAACGGAAGAAGTGCGGGAGGCGATGGCGGATGATTATAAGAAATGGGCAGAATATGATATCGTTATTTACTCGCCAGCGATTACGGGAGGCTTGGATTATTCACATAAGGGGGTTTTTAATAATATTGTGGCCGTGGCGTGTAATAAGACAAACATGAGCGGGGATTTTTACCAGATGTTAGGCAGAATACGGCACCCGATAGATAGCAATATATACTTATTTTATACAAACTATAACACGGCGACCATTGAAAGCGAAACGCAGTATTTAAGGCAATTAAGCGCGAGCCTTAACGACAGGCAAAAGCGGGATGAAAAAGCAACTTTGGCAAATTGGACATATGGGCAATACGGGGCGGTTAATGTAGTTGCGAACGATTACATAAAATTGTTAGCAAAAAACAAAGTAGAGCAGAACAAAGACACCCGCCAATGGATACAGAATTTAATAAAGTATTTCATATTAGCCGACTACGAAATAAGCGACTTAGAGGAGCCAAACGCGAGCGAGCCGACGATTAAGAAGGCGAAAATAACAGAGGCAGTGATTAAAAAAGAGGACGCTAAAACCTTATTTGAAGCCCGAAGTATTACAGACGCGGAATATATCGTGTTGAGGGAGAACACGGAGGGCAGAGAATGGACAACCGCCGAAGAAGCGGAATTTAAAAAGGCGAGAATTAAAAAAGAGATGTTGAAGCCAGACGCAGACGAGCCCGCGGATAGTTTAAGGACAAACTGAGCGAGGGGTTAAATTACATAAAACAAAGAGAACAGAACCGCGACGAGAAGAACAGATTAACAACAGATGAACAGGGCAACCCGACGGAATGCGGGGTTATGGAATACTCATTTAACACAATAAACACAGAACGGCGCTATAATAAGCACATAAACCTTATACAAGTTATAAGCGGGTTAGGAATAAAGAACATATGGGACTTTGAAACAAAGATAAGCGCGGAGCAATTAAAAGAAACTATTAAAAGGCAGGAATGGCTAGCAAAAGCCGACGAATTAGTTTTATATACGACAGACACGAAGAAGCAGAAAAAGATTATAGACCATATGAACACGACAGCAAATAAAACATTTCTAAGAGATACATTATATTTTATTAATACAGCCATGCGGGCAGAGTGGGGGGTATCACTAACGGCAACCAATAAGCACGCGACGCATTACGAATTACGACCAAATAAAACATTAATGGCGATGTTTAGAAATGAGAGGATGCTAAAATTCATTAACGGATGGCCGTATTTAGGCGAGTAAAGTATCTCAAACTTGTTTGAGATTGGGGGGTATCTTTTTTTTGGGGTATCTTTTTTTTTGGAAGTCGCCAAAATGTAAAAATTCTTCTTCGTATTGATTTTTTTTTCTGATTTTAAGGGGGTATCTTTTTTTGATGAGGGTAATGAAGGAATTAAGGGTTAAATACGCTTCGTATTGATTTGGGGGTATGTAGTCCGTTTTTTCTATAAAGAGTAGGAAAAGATACCCCCTGATATTAAGGAAAATGAAGGGAAAAGGACGAAAAAGGCCTTCGTATTGATTTGAGGGGGGAATGAAGAAATACGAAGAAATAACGGGGGAAAATAGCAAAAAACGAATACAACGGACAACGGGGGCAGATTATTTAACCCCATCATCCCCCATGATAACCTTATAATATCCCCTGTTTAACTTTACCCGCCGACACCTGCCCCGCTCAACCTTTACTTATTACCCTTGTTTAACTTTACTTATTACCGCTCAACCTTTACTTATTACCACTCAACCTTTACTTATTACCGCTCAACCTTTACTTATTACCCTTGCTTAACTTTACTTATTTCTTGTTTAACTTTACTTATTGCTTATTAACTTTTGCTTACCATACTATTAAAAAAAATATACGTATAAGATATACGACCACCACAACAGATAAAGGCTTTTATCAACTTCACTCTCATACAATATTGAATTTTCATTTAAAATTCAATATATCACTCATACTCGTAATCTCAAACTTGTTTGAGATATTTGATAAATTAAACATGTTTGAAATCACCGCGAAATGTAAAAACACCGACCCTTACGACAATCTACAATTCTACACCAGCGAGAAAATAAACGGCGCTTCTTTCAACGCTTTAACCAAACTATGCGACAGACTAAAGGAGAAATACCCTCACAACAAACACCAACCCGCCACACTCACCACCTACGGGTTAATTTATGTAAAAACCGCCCCTTTATCTGGCTTCAAACCGCTTCAAAATGCTATATATAAATTTAACATTGAAACACATGAAGGAACCAAAAAGAACGGCGAGGCGTTTATTATTCTCAAAATAACGGGAGCACCCATGATAGTATCGCGAAACGAAACAAAAATTAATTTATTTGAATAAGTTGATAAAGTTGATAAAGTTGATTTATTTATAAAACAACTTACATTTATAAAACAACTTACATATTTAAATTAACTTACATATATAATGTCAAAGTGTCCCGTATGCGACGCCGTCCTTAAATCTAAAAATGCTTTAGTAATACACACCGCCCGCACTCACACGCACCATGACACCCTAACATTTAGAAAAAGGCTTAACGACTACTTAAACGAAATTATAACAGCCCCAACAACCCCACAGGAAACAATACAAAATATTTCTCAAATTGGCAATTATTTAAACGCGACACACCCCGACACATACACACAATT
>WBZZ01000445.1:70000-80000 GCA_019918135.1 Paulinella micropora
TAGTGTTATTCGCCAGGAAAGTGGACATGCAGAGTTGTGGACTCAACAAGATCCTGTGGTGTGGTGAAATGCTAAAGTACAGAACACTGTTGATTTGGAGCGTTACTTCAAAGAATACAGATGGCACGGCAACGTGGTGGTGTTTCTATTCTGAACAACTTGGCAGGCAGGGCACAAGGAAGTAGTGTTGCATTTCATACACACATGTCCACAGATCAAATATGTGCTGGTAGAAGATGAGAGCAAGCGGCCTCAAGTGCATAGGCTTGCATGTTCGATGCTTGAACAGGCAGGTTTCACTTTGCATAGATACAGACCGCGTTTGAGAATTGCACGTAGTTCAGGTTCGGAAAAATTTGTTCTGGTGTGTTGGAAAAGACTGAAATAATAAAATTTTGACTCGTACGTCAAGTTTGAAGTGTGATGCATCCGAGATGCGCTACTGATTGTACTTGATGAGGCGCAAGATGAAGTATGTCCTGGTAGCAAATGAGAGCAAGCGGCCTCAAGTGCATATACTTGCATTTTCGATACTTGAACAAGCAGGTTTCACTTTGCATAGATACAGACCGCGTTGATCATTGCACGTAGTTCAGGTTCGGAACAATTTGTTCTGGTGTGTTGGAAAAGACTGAAATAATAAAAATTTTGACTCGTATGTCAAGTTTGAAGTGTGATGCATCCTAGATACGCTACTAATTGTACTTGCATGTGTGGTAGTAGTTTTATTGAGTACCGCGACTGGAGGGCGTGCGCCCAGGGCTGTTATTGCGTGTGGAATATGATGGTAAAGAAAGCAATTGCATAGGTGAGGCGCAAGATGAATTTTTGGGTGAGGAAGAGCTTGTTGCTTCAGTCAAGCAGTTGGATACGTGGACTGACAAGAAACATAAACTTAAGGATCTGAGACCAGCACGTTCTTAGGCAGGCCGCGAATATGAGCTACTTGATAAATTAGTTTATAGTGAGCAACTAGATCTTTGACAATCTCATCTCCTAATTCTGGCGCGAACTTATTTTCAAGATTTTGTCTGGTCTGGACGAAAGGAAGCACAACCTGGCAGGGGCAGATGCCAAGATCTAGAACAGGTAGAAAAAGAGAGGAATGCAAAAGTAAAGAAGCAAGCATAAAGCAGGGACGAAAGAAGCCTAGTTATGTCATCGTACAAGTGTCTGATAACTCGGGAGAAAAGGAAACAGAAGCAAAGAATGCACCGTCTGCTATTTCAAATGCAAAGCGTAGTAAGCTGCAGTCCAAGAAAGTTTTGGTAAATGCGGAACAGTATGTATTCCTTGACTCTAAATTCCAGTTATATTTTGACTAGAAATAGACATGCAAGGAGACTTAGCCTTTTAATATTTACCTTATTATCCAAGATATACATTGAAATATTCAAGGTATACCTTGGAATAGTCAAGGTATACCTTGAACTAGTCAAGGTATACCTTGATATTCCAAGGTATACCTTGAAATATCAAGGTGACGTACATTGAAAGATAGATTCCAAATCAAGAAAACCTTGAATTTCGAGTCAAGTCATACCTTGAACTTAGCGTCAAGGAATACCTTGACTTTAAATTCAATGTATACCTTGAATATAAAGTCTAACGTCAAGTTATAGTTTGACGCTAAATTCTAGTTATACCTTGGATTTGTGTCAAGGTATACATTGGATTTGCGTCAAGGTATAACTTCACTTTAAATTCAATGTATACATTGGATTTGCGTCAAGATATACCTTGACTTTAAATCCAAGTTATAACTTGGATTTAAATTCAATGTATACCTAACGCAAGGTATACCTTGAATTTAAAGTTAATGTATACATTGACGCAAATCCAGATCATACCTTGACGCAAATCCAAGGTATACCTTGAATTTAAAGTCAATATATACCTTGAATTTTAGCGTCAAGGTATACCTTGAGTTTTTAGTGTGTTTTTTTTTTCGTCCCGGGTGGCCCTCTAGAAACTTAATGAAAATCGTCGTTTACTTATTAAATCGTCGTAAAATTTGGGTGTAAACCTTGCCAACATGTTGTAAACCTTGAAAATCAATTTAATAAATATGCAAGTTATACCCTGAACTCAAGATATACCTTGATATGAGTACTGATATGATCTCAAGGTACCCGGTATACCTTGACTTTTGACGTCGACTTAGCTATAGGAATAAACGGGTTCACAGTGGGATGCTCGCTGAATCGTTAGGGAGATCTCTCGTACTGAGTTCTTACCAGACACTCACAGATTGAATTAAATCAGATTATCTGTGATGTCGAGCGACGCATTCTATAGGCATTGACGCGTTTCAAGGCCAACGCAGAATTCGATCAAGCGCCATAAAGCTTCTGGCCTAATTTTGTCGGTCCAGAATTCGAAAGAGCCAGCACTTCTTTCCATTTTCCTGGGTGCGCTTTTGGTCCCGACGCAATCACACTGATTTTTTGACTCGGTCAAACGTGCTGCGCACGTGGTTTGTTTTTGCAGACAGGCCTGTTGCAGTGGTTGTGTGTTCTCAAACGATCTGCGAACCCAGGAAAAAAAAAAATGTTTGCATTGAAAAGAGTGAGTGTGCGGAAAGTGCTGTCTGGAAATGGTGTCCTTGCTGAGAGCCTCGCGGCTGTCTCTCAGCGCCGGGAATTCGCAAGCAAAGGAGACCTCAAAAGCTGGACAGCCATGGCGAATAAGGAGTTGGCCCCCCAGAAGAAAACGGTACACGTTATTTCTGTCACCGTAGTACTCACAAGTAACTATTGTCGTTGACATCACAAGTACTATCACACCACAGGTCGAGGATGTGGTTTGGCATACCCCGGAGCAAATTGTAGTGAAACCTCTTTACACTAAGGAAGATGTACCTGAAGAACCCAGCTGGCCTGGCTTCTTTCCTTACACACGCGGTGTGCATGCGACGATGTACACATCACGCCCATGGACCATCAGGCAATATGCAGGATTCAGGTGTGTGTGTGTGTGTGAGAGAGAGAGAGAGAGAGAGAGAGAGAGAGAGAGAGAGAGAGATGAGAGAGAGAGCGAGTGTGTGTGTGTGTGAGAGAGAGAGAGAGCGCGCGAGTGTTTGTGTGTGTGTGTTTGTGTGTGAGAGAGAGAGGAAGAGAGAGAGAGAGAGAGAAGGAAGAGAAATAAAGAAAGAGAGAGAGAGACAGAGAGAGATGGAGAGAAAGAGGAAGAGAAAGAAAGAAAGAAAGAAATAGAGAGAGAGAGAGATCGAGAGAAAGAGGAAGAGAAAGAAAGAAAGAGAAAGAGAGAGAGAGAGAAATCGAGAGAGAGAGAGAGAAAGAGATAGAGAAAGAGGAAGAGTAGAGAGAGAGAGAGAGAGAGAGAGAGAGAGAAGAAGAGTAAGAGAGCGCGCGCGCGCGCGAGAGAGAGAGAGAGAGAGAGAGAGAGAGAACGAGTGAGAGAAAGCGAGTGTGTGTGAGAGAGAGAGAGAAAGAGGAAGGGAGAGAGCGAGAGGGGGGGGAGGTTCCACTAAATAAAGGTCTAACTTACTAGTTATACTTTCATGTGGACGTTCCTTGAGCCCTATTGCAATTGTATTCGCTCAAAGAAGAAGAAGAAGAAGAAGAAAGAAGAACGGAGAAGAACGGAGACGGCGAAGGAAAAGGGAAAGAGAAAGGGGAAGGGGAAGGTAAGGGAAGGAATGAAGAAAGAAAGAAAGAAAGAAAGAAGAAAGAAAAAGGAAGAAGACGAGGAGGAGGATCAGGAACAACAACAACAACAAGAAGGAAAAGGGGAAGGAGAGCAAAAAGGAGGAGAAGGGAAACAAGAAGGTGAAGGAGACCAAGAAGGAGGTTGAGGACGAGGAAGAGGAAGAGAAGTGGAAGAGGAGGAGAAGAAAAGATCCTAGAAAGAAAAAAGGAGAAAGAAGAAAGGAGAAGGAAGGAGGAAGAAGAAGCAGAAGGAGAAGGAGAAGAGGCTGTGTGTGTGTGGGTGTGTGTGTTGGGGGGGGGGGGGGGTTGCGATCGTGCGTGCGTGTGTGCATTTGTGCGTGTTATATATATTGTTAACATGTACAAATATATTACATATATATGTAGTAGTAGTAGGAGGAGGAGGAGGAGAGAGAGCGAGAGCGAGCGAGAGAGAGAGAGAGAGAGAGAGAGGGAGTGAATCATACCCAAGATCGATAATCCGCCCTGTACCACCTTGCTTCACAGATCATAATTGTCGTATCTCATTTCACGAGTAATTCAAGCATGATCGCGTTGGTTATATGTCCTTAACGTCAGCATGTCAAAACATCTTTTCCTTGTTTTTTCGACCGCATCATAGGATAGGTCTCGCCAAGGTCTTTCGAGAATACCTAGCATGAGCATTAACTCACAGAGCTGTCAAACTAGACCCCTTTTCCGAAGGGATATACATACACAAACATAATGTGCGTGTGTCAGTACTGCCGAGGAGTCCAACGCTTTCTACAGGAAGAACATGGCAGCGGGTCAGCAAGGGCTCAGTGTGGCCTTTGATCTGGCTACACATCGTGGATACGATTCGGACAATCCGCGTGTGGAAGGAGACGTGGGAATGGCAGGTGTGGCTATCGACAGTGTCGAGGATATGAAAATTCTTTTCGATTCCATTCCCCTGGACAAAGTGTCCGTCAGTATGACGATGAACGGTGCGGTGCTTCCCATCATGGCAATGTATGTAAGTTCCGACTCATTTCAGTGAAGTAGCTTTTGTTTCTTTCGATGCGTAGGTACATCGTGGCTGCAGAAGAGGCGGGCGTATCGCCGGAGAAATTGGCAGGCACCATTCAGAACGACATTCTGAAGGAGTTCATGGTAACAGCCCTAAAACACGTCAGGGTGTGGGGATATCTTTGGATGCTGACTTTGTTTATGTACTGGCCTTGCTTTCCCAGGTCCGCAATACTTTCATTTATCCGCCCGCGCCCTCCATGAAGATCATTAGCGACGTCATGGTTTACACATCTGAGTTCATGCCCAAATTCAATTCGATCTCCATCTCGGGCTACCACATGCAGGTCTCTTTCACAATCTTCGTAGGAGCTTGATTCTGCCTTTTGTCTTCATCACGCAGTATATACGTTTCAATCTTTTTGTGGTGGTTTATTGAAAGATGTCTGTGCGGTACAGGAAGCTGGTGCAGACAATGCCTTAGAACTTGCGTTCACTATCGCTGACGGGCTCGAATACTGCAAGTGTGGTGTTGACGCTGGTAATCAAAAGACTTACTACTCCATGACCTTTATTTCTCCTTCTTCTCCTGTATGTATGTATGTATGTATGTATGTATGTGTGTGTATGTATGTGTGTGTATGTATGTATGTAATGTATGTATGTAATGTATGTATGTAATGTATGTATGTATGTATGTATGTATGTATGTATGTATTTATGAATGTATGTATGTATGTATGTATGTATGTATGTACGCATGTATGTACGCATGTATGTACGCATGTATGTATGTATGTATGTATGTATGTATGTATGTTATGTATGTTATGTATGTTATGTATGTTATGTATGTTATGTATGTTATGTCATGTTATGTTATATGTATGTATGTATGTAAGTGTATGTATGTATGTATGTAGGTATGTTTGTATGTTTGTAATCATCATCATCGTCATCATACATCATCATCATCATCATTATTGTTATCATTGTCATCATCATTATCCCTCATCAATATTATTATCCCTGAAAGGTGTTGGGAGTAGGGGGTTTGGGGGGAGGGGGAAAATGGAAATTGTGTACTCCCCCCCCCCCCCATTTCCGCACCCCTGTCGGAATAAATCATGGTTTGTGGGGAGCAGGAGTTGGGAGCTCATATTTGCAGGGTGGCTAGCCCCAGACTCGATGTTGGTGGTGTCCTGAGCCGAAATTCCATGTTTTTTCACCCCATTTCTGCACCCCCTGTCGGAATAAATCATGGTTGTGGGAACCGGGAGGAGCTGGGAGCTGGTATTAACAGGATGGCTAGCATGTTGATGCTGATATAATTTTTTTTTTTTGGATTCACGCAAATATTTGCGTTAGGGGAGTGTCCTGAATGCCAAATTCCTTGTTTTCTGGGAGTATTTGCCGGTTCCTGATTTGGGGGGGGGGGGGGGGGGGGGGGGGGGGGGGTGCGCAAATTATTCGCGCACCGCAAACCATCCTTTCAGGTGTTGGCGCAGCCCCTAATTATTATTATTATTATTATTATTATTATTGGACACCGTGATAGCCCAGTGGTCAAGTTCTACCATTTGGGCCCTGTCGCCAGTTCGATTCCCGTCGGTGCCACCAGTATTTTCATTGAACATACCGGTCCGTCTGGACCAGTATTTTCATTGAACATACCGGTCCGTCTGGAAGTGTTGGAACTGCCCTTGCGGGGGTGTCATTAGAGCCTATCGTCAATTCTTCGTACTCCCCTCACGGGTGAGACGATGGAGGCGCATGTGCAGAAATGCATCAGCCATTGACAGAGAAGCACTATTATTATTATTATTATTATTATTATTATTATTATTATTTTGGACACCGTGATAGCCCAGTGGTCAAGTTCTACCATATGGGCCCTGTCGCCAGTTCGATTCCAGTCGGTGCCACCAGTATTTTCATTGAACATACCGATCCGTCTGGACCAGTATTTTCATTGAACATACCGGCCCGTCTGGAAGTGTTGGAACTGCCCTTGCGGGGGTGTCATTAGAGCTTATCGTCAATTCTTCGTACTCCCCTCACGGGTGAGACGATGGAGGCGCATGTGCAGAAATGTATCAGCCATTGACAGAGAAGCACTATTATTATTATTATTATTATTATTATTATTATCATTATTATTATTATTATTATTATTATTATTATTATTATTATTGGACACCGTGATAGCCCAGTGGTCAAGTTCTACCATCTGGGCCCTGTCACCAGTTCGATTCCCGTCGGTGCCACCAGTATTTTCATTGAACATACCGATCCGTCTGGACCAGTATTTTCATTGAACATACTGGCCCCCGTCTGGAAGTGTTGGAACTGCCCTTGCGGGGGTGTCATTAGAGCTTATCGTCAATTCTTCGTACTCCCCTCACGGGTGAGACGATGGAGGCGCATGTGCAGAAATGCATCAGCCATTGACAGAGAAGCACTATTATTATTATTATTATTATTATTATTATTATTATTATTATTATTATTATTATGGACACCGTGATAGCCCAGTGGTCAAGTTCTACCATCTGGGCCCTGTCGCCAGTTCGATTCCCGTCGGTGCCACCAGTATTTTCATTGAACATACCGGTCCGTCTGGAAGTGTTGGAACTGCCCGTGCGGGGGTGTCATTAGAGCCTATCGTCAATTCTTCGTACTCCCCTCACGGGTGAGACGATGGAGGCGCATGTGCAGATTTGCATCAGCCATTGACAGAAGCACTATTATTATTATTATTATTATTATTATTATTATTATTATTATTATTATTATTATTGGACACCGTGATAGCCCAGTGGTCAAGTTCTACCATCTGGGCCCTGTCGCCAGTTCGATTCCCGTCGGTGCCACCAGTATTTTCATTGAACATACCGATCCGTCTGGACCAGTATTTTCATTGAACATACCGGCCCGTCTGGAAGTGTTGGAACTGCCCTTGCGGGGGTGTCATTAGAGCTTATCGTCAATTCTTCGTACTCCCCTCACGGGTGAGACGATGGAGGCGCATGTGCAGAAATGCATCAGCCATTGACAGAGAAGCACTATTATTATTATTATTATTATTATTATTATTATTATTATTATTATTATTATTATTATTATTCCTGAAAGATGGTGCAGTAGGGGGTTGGGGGGTTTGGAGGGAGGGGGAAATGGAAATTGTGTATACCCACCCGTCCACACCCCCCCCCCCCCCCCCCGCCCCCCATTTCCGCACCCCTGGCGGAATAAATCATGGTTTGCGGGAACCAGGAGGAGTTGGGAGCTCACATTTGCAGGGTGTGTAGCCCCAGACTCGATCTTGATGCTGATATAATTTTTTTTGGAATTCACGCAAATATTTGCGTTAGGGGAAGTGTCCTGAATGCCAAATTTCCTTGTTTTTTGGAAGTACTTGCTGGTGCCTCCGGCAAGTGAACGTACCGTGTCGACGGGGCAGGGGGGGTCCGGCCCTCCCTCCGGGAACCCAAGCCCTGCGATTGTACGTACCCGTTTTGCTCGCGGGTGGCACCCACACCTGAAAATTGAGGTTGTTTGCCACCAGGCACCGTTTGCGGCACCTCCGGCAATTCAACGTACCCTGTCGAAGGGAAAGGGGGGGTCCGGGGGGCTCTCCCCCCGGGAACCCAAGCCCTGCGATTGTACGTACCCGTTCTGGTTGCGGGTGGCACCTACACCTAATGGAGGTTTTTCGCCACCAGGCTCCCTTTGCCGCACCTCCGGCAATTCAACGTACCCTGTCGAAGGGAAAGGGGGTCCGGGGGGCTCTCCCCCGGGAACCCAAGCCCTGTGATTGTACGTACCCGTTCTGGTCGCGGGTGGCACCCACTTCTGAAAATTGAGGTTTTTTGCCACCAGGCGCCCTTTGCGGCACCTCCGGCAATTCAACGTACCCTGTCGAATGGAAAGGGGGCGGGAGGGGGGTTGGCGGGGGGGCTCCGGGGGGCCCTCCAAAAAGTGATAATAAGTGGGGCTGGCGGGGTTTGGTGCGCGAAGTGCACCGGTAAACCATCCTTTCAGGTGTTGGCGCAGCCCCTTATTATTATTATTATTATTATTATGGAGGGTTGCACAGTATGGCACCCCACGGGAAGAGGTGGTTGGGCCTCTTCCCACTGGTTCCGAGGCTATGTTGTTGTGTTGGTTCCGAGGCTATGTTGTTGTGTTGGTTCCGAGGCTATGTTGTTGTGTTGGTTCCGAGGCTATGTTGTTGTGTTGGTTCCGAGGCTATGTTGTTGTGTTGGTTCCGAGGCTATGTCATTGTGTTGTTTTTTATAAGACATACACCACGTGGGATCAAAGGGGTATTTACATTCCGCGATCTAGGGGTGGTGACGGGTTTCGAGGCGTCCCAGATACTTATCGCCAAACGTCCTCATGCGCTCGCAGACCGCATGAAATGTCTGCTACCCCTGTGAGTACCTCCATGCGGGACCTACCCAGTCTCGTGGAACTCTCACGCGGGGAAGATCAATCATTTGTAGTTGATTTCCTGCAAGGTACCCGACGCTGTGCGGGTAGTAGGGACTTCCTTTTGGGGCTTTCTGTGCAGGATGGTTAGAGTCACTCTTCCCTCCCCAGCATACTCTGTTGGGTCGAGGGATGGAGGCGCATGGCCCTTCAGGCTCAGCCATGACAGATCAATATATATATATATATTATTATTATTATTATTATTAATATTATTTAGGGAGTACATAGGCCATCGGTCCTTTCCATGGGCTGATTGGTATAAAGCTCCTAGAGTAATGTTCTATGCCGTCACTTCCTTTATTCCACCGATTGGTGTGGAGACTTTCCTTATGGAATGGAGGACTGGATGCACATGGCCTTTTGGCTCAGCAATTGGCAGGAGATACACTATTAATATTATTATTATTATTATTATTATCCCTGAAAGGTGTTGGTGAAGGGGGTGGGGGGTTTGGGGGGAGGGGGAAAATGAAAATTGTGTAAACCCCCCCCCCCCCCCCCCCGCCTTTTTCGCACCCCTGTCGGAATAAGTCATGGTTTGTGGGAACGAGGAGTTCCGAGCTCATATTTGCAGGGTGGTTAGCCCCAGACTCGATATTGATGTTGATATGATTTTTTGGAATTCACGCAAATATTTGCGTTAGGGGAGTGTCCTGAATGCCAAATTTCCTTTTTTTTCGCACCCCAATCGGAATAAATCATGGTTTGTGTGAACCAGCAGGAATTGGGAGCTCATATTTGCAGGGTGGCTAGCCCCAGACTCGATCTTGATGCTGATCTAATTTCTTTGGAATTCACGCAAATATTTGCGTTATGGGAGTGTCCTGAATGCCAAAATTCCT
>WBZZ01000445.1:85000-87500 GCA_019918135.1 Paulinella micropora
TATTATTATTATTATTAATGGACACCGTGATAGCCCAGTGGTGAAGTTCTACCATCTGGGCCCTGTCGCCAGTTCGATTCCCGTCGGTGCCACCAGTATTTTCATTGAACATACCGGTCCGTCTGGAAGTGTTGGAACTGCCCTTGCGGGGGTGTCATTAGAGCCTATCGTCAATTCTTCGTACTCCCCTCACGGGTGAGACGATGGAGGCGCATGTGCAGATTTGCATAAGCCATTGACAGAGAAGCACTATTATTATTATTATTATTATTATTATTATTATTATTATTATTATTATTATTATTAATTTAATAGATGGAGGCGCATGTGCAGAAATGCATCAGCCATTGACAGAGAAGCACTATTAATTTAATTATCTATTTGTTCTTCCTTCCTTTCTTTCTTTCTTCTTCCTTCTTCCTTCTTCTTCTTCTTCTTCTCCTCCTCCTCCTCTTCTCTTCTTCACTTCTTCTTCTCTTCTTCACTTCTTCTTTCTTCTTCTTCTTCTACTACTACTACTACTACTACTACTACTACTACTACTACTTCTTCTCCTTCTCTCTTCTTCTCCTCTCTCTTCTTCTTCTTTCTTCTTCTTCTTCTTCTTCTTCTTCTTCTTCTTCTCTCTTCTTCTTCTCTCTTCTTCCTCTCTTCTTCTTCTTCTTCTTCTTCTTCCTCCTCCTCCTCCTCTTCCTCCTCCTTTATTCCTTCCTTCTCCTTTTCTCTTCTATTCCATACTTTCTTCTTTTCTGTTTTCTTTTCCTTTTCTTTCTCGTGCTTTCTTACGTTTTTTTTTTCTTCTTCTTCTCTTCTTCTTCTTCTTCTCTTCCTCCTCCTCCTCCTCCTCCCCCTCTTCCTCCTCTTCTTCTTCTTCTTCCTCTTCTTCTTCTTCTTCTTCCTTCTTCTTTCTTCTTCCTTCCTTCTTTCTTCTTTCTTCTTCCTTCTTCCTTCTTCTTCTGCTTCTCTTCTTCTTCTGCCGCTGCTGCTGCTGCTCGTTCCTGCTGCTGCTTTCTGTTTCATTTGTTTGCAATATTTTTCCTTTAGGTGTTTCGATTGATGCAATTGCCCCCCGATTTTCATTTTTCTTTGGCGTTGGCATGAACTTCTATATGGAAATCGCGAAACTTCGCGCTGCGCGCACGCTGTGGGCTCATCTAGTGCAAGAGCGATTCAAGCCAAAGAGTGCGAAGTCCCTCTTGTTGCGCACACACTGTCAAACCTCAGGCTGGAGTCTAACGGAGCAAGACCCCATGAATAACATCAGTAAGTACATAGATTCAATATCTAATAACGAAAAGAGACAAAAAGACAGTGACTTTTTGTGTATGTTTTGGTTGTTGTCCTTAGTTCGCACCACTATCGAAGCTATGGCGGCCACTCTCGGAGGCACTCAGAGTCTTCATACAAATGCTTACGACGAGGTTTGTTCTTTTTCATTGTAGTGTCGCGATGGGCAGTCCTTTTCACTTTGGCGTTTGTTAGGCTGTTGGACTGCCAACGACTGACAGCGCACGCATTGCTCGAAATACGCAGATTATTCTTCAGACCGAGGTCTTGAATGCAAACACATGTACCTTGATTTTAAATCTGCTTTTGCTTCATCTCCCAGGCGTCCATTCCCAAAGTTGCTGATCCTTGGGGTGGATCGTATATGATGGAGGCGCTGACACAAGAGCTGGTGAAGAAAGCGAAGGAGATCATTTTGGAAGTTGATCAGCTTGGTGGAATGGCAAAAGCAGTTTCATCTGGTTCAGTATTCTCTTGATTATGCTCGAATGTTACCCACCCCTGTCTGTTTTAGGAATGCCCAAGTTGCGCATCGAGGAGGCCGCCGCAAGAAAGCAAGCGCGTATCGACTCTGGGGAAGATATCATTGTGGGAGTGAACAAGTTCAAAGCAGGTATCTGTATTACATTTATGTTTATCTCGGTTGCTCCCTCACTCATGACTTTCATATTCGTCGTCAGATCTGAAGGGCCCAGGAATCGAGGTCCGCAAAGTTGACAACGCACAGGTGCGCAAATCGCAGTTGGCCCGCCTGGATCGCATTAAGTCGACCCGCGATGCAACCAAAGTCAAGAACTCTCTTGCAGCCTTGACGGCTGCAGCTAAAGACTGGAAGGAGGTCTCCCAAGACTTCAAGTCGAACAGTCGATAACAAATTGATAATTTGTAGGGCAAAAAGCTTTCCAAGGAACAAAATTTGCTAGCGCTTTCCGTTGTTGCGGCAAGAAACCGTGCCACAGTTGGAGAAATTTCGGATGCTTTGTCAGACGTGTTCGAGCGCTACATCTTGGACACTCAGGTAACTTCTGGGCCATTTCAGTTCTTTTCCGTTGAGCAACTTTCTTCCTTGTTGAGTACAAACTAAATCCGGACGTAGGTTGTGTCCGGGGCCTTCAAAGGAGAGTACAGAGGTGATCAAAAGGCGATGCAGGTATAGGTTTCTGGCCATGTCCATGTCTGTTTCGTCTGTACACACATTCGATCTTTCTGTGCC
>WBZZ01000445.1:92500-117500 GCA_019918135.1 Paulinella micropora
TAGGTATTAAGAACGGAACAATAACTGGACCCACTTTGTGGGTGCAGATATATCCATTCGGTCCACCGTGGCAAAGGTGGATTGGCATTTATTGTTCTGATACTGGACTCACTCTAACAGTATAACCCAGTTAAATACATGGAGATATTAGTTACCAACCTATTACCTAACACTCCCCCTGATTACTTTAGATTAGGTACAAACTGTGACATAATTAAAGATAATCCTTCAAGCCTGTGGAAATATATATTAAATAAAAATGATGAAAAATTAAATTATTATTACAGTGACCTATCGACTATCCACTCCCTCACCTCTCGTAGAAGTAGATACATCGGCTCCGCTAACAGGGTTGTCCCATTCGAAGCTATGCTCCGGCCCATAGCATAGGCACACTTGATTCACGCACCTTAGTCCCATGTTAGCAGTGTGACGTCGGTAGAAGAGCTCTCGCACCTCAAGTGCTATCCCTTAATCTAACGACCGTTAAACTGCCTATCCCTTAATCTACAAGGGAGACTCTAACTTGTTACAATAATATATCATATTATGATAACTGTCGGTTTGCAAATATGAGTTGATCCCAAATAGCAGAAATTAGAAAAATATGCGCTATAAACTGCCTTCCCAGGAATTTAAATTATTTCTAACTTATTACAAGGGGAGACTCTAACTTGTTACAATAATATATCATATTATGATAACTGTCGGTTTGCAAATATGAGTTGATCCCAAATAACAGAAATTAGAAAAATATGCGCTAGCTGTGACCATTGCATATAAAGTATAATCATCATGTAAAACTTATAAAAATGAAATGACCTAAGCCTTCTTGCTAGCTTTCTCATACTGAATAGAATGAGATAGTTAGCAGAACGCAGTAAATTGAGCATTGTCAGGTTTCCTGCAATATTGACAAAACATAAAACACCAAATGAGCGTAAATTTGCGTTAAATCCGCGACCCCGTAATAAACCCGTCTGCACACGCCAGTACAATCTCATGAATGAGAAGTTGCAGAAATGATAAACGTGCAGAGTGACATGAAGGCTATGGATGAAATGAAAGCAAACGCACATATATATAATGCATATACAATAATAGAACAACGAAAACAGGTATAAATACTTACTATGCAGCCGAACAAGCATGGCATATATATCATATACATTACAGATAAAGATTATGTCAATATCAACGCTATCATTATAGCGATTCACATAGATCAGCTACAGAGCAACAAACAAACATGCTGGGCCGTGAACAGCCTACAAAAGCAGTTATAAGCATGCCGGTTCCCTGCCTGAAGCACCTGCTTGTAATATGACATTGTATATAGCCATACCATATAGATAAACATGTAACCAAGGAACAACTTATGACAACAGACTGAACCAGTTCTATGTTGAACGCGCAGCATTACCAACATTGCATCAGAAAACATCAACATGAAGGCAATAATATTAAGGTTGTATCTTAACGTGAATTACCTAATTACATCCGACGGTTGTCATAGGATACAAGCATATACCGAGAAATTTTAATATGAGCGATCCGATCACATCGACAACTATGTCTACGATTTAGCTACACTAACAGAACTAGAACCATAGTAACTAGCTTCTTGGTGGCCTAAATTGGGTCTTCTTAGTTTACGATCTATATGTAAGGCCTTAACTATTATTATACTATTACTATGACATTAACTTCGATTAAGTCCATATTATAGCAAAGTAGACCATCGACACATGCGATATAATCTAAATTTCATGTATAAACTTCTAATGTCGCAATTATAACAGAAAACAATAGTGCTGGCTTTCTTTCCCCCTCACTTTTCGGAGTGTTATGTAGCAAAAGTGAGTTTAGTTGATAAGAATTTAGATATTAAAGGAGATGAAAGCAAAATACACAAACAATGAAAACATAACAAACAATAATGTCATATACGCATGGTGCAACATGCATGATACAACAAGTAAGCTATTCTGCTGGCATTTCTACCGCGACGTGCCTGGAGATTGGCGAAAATTACGTAAATGGAAGAGATTTAGTCAGATAATCCGCCACATTCTTCTTTGACGCGATTTTGTACAATTTTACGGACTTTGCACTGCATCTGTCAACCAGATAATGAAAACGCACCGCTATATGTTTAGTACGGTTCTCACCAAGGCCTCGAGCTGACAACGAAATAGCTCCTGAGTTATCCTCAAGTATCGGGATGATTCCCGGCGAATAACCCATATCTTCAAGCACCTTCCGAATGGCCTCTGCTTCCCTAACCGCCTCATTAGCGGCTATAATTTCAGCTTCGACAGTCGGATTTGCAACGACAGACTGCAACTTGGAGAAAACTGAAATCGGGGTCATGTGGAAGAAGAAAATGAAACCACTGCGAGATCTTCTATCCTCAAGACGAGAAGCGAAATCGGAATCGCAATAACCGAACACATGGGTCTTTTGGCGAACTTCTTTTGGAATCTCCCCCTCACCTAGCTTCACCGAGTTCTGGGCTAAATGAGTGGGGTCAATGTCCTGAAATGATTCCATCACGGGTGATCCGCAAAATGGTCTGTGCTTCCGCTCCCCCTTCTTGGCGTAATCCCACATAGAAGTGATAGTCTTATCGGCTCTCCTAAAGAAAATCCCACGGGGAGTAACCAAAAATCTGCAAATCTTATCGATACGCGAATACGCACGAGGGGGGTTCGGAACCATATCCAAAGCGGCCATGTTCAGGGCACAAACAATCAAGGGCTGAGTGTTGACTGCGGGATGTACTCTTGCTTTAAACCCACTGTTTTCTCAGTTCCAAGGCTCATAACCTTTGGGAAGCTACCCATCGTGGAACCTTTACTGACCCCTTTCAGGATCTATCCGGGCTACCTCAGTAGCAAGACTTTTACGCAGTATGGAAACGTACTTTAATAACTCGTATAAATAAAGAACTGACTCTTTGACTGGCACGTCACAGACTGACTAACTTAGGTACAGGTCTTACTCATATTCAGTTAACATTGGCATTATTGACTGTCCGGCCTGTTGACAAATCAACTACCTAAGTAACGGTGAATTAAATTGAAATAGTGTTACAAATAGTAATGACCAACGAAGAACGGAACAATAACTGAACTCACTTTGTGGGGGCAGATATATTCACTCGGTCCACAAAGGTGGATTGGCATTAATTGTTCTGATACGGGATCTAACCGTATAACCCAGTTAAATACATGGAGATATTAGGTACCAACCTATTACCTAACAGTACCTGCTTCACCCGCCACAGCCCAGCGCTTTTCCCATTTGGCCCGCCATCACCCCCTAGTCAAGCTACGCCACGACCAGAGTATCACTGTAAGTCCTTGATCGCCTATTATGTCTGCAGGTCAACTATCTTTTTCATCGAACCTGAACACATCAGTGACTATATCGGCACTGCATAATCAGTCACGGGTGCATTAAATCAGTTTGGTTCATCTCTGCTGTGCGATACATTGCCACCTAGCTTCCTATCGGGCTTGACGTCAGCTCCCCGATATCAACCGCGGCACTGAGTCGCTACTGCGCCTCAATTGTCTCAGTCCCGCCGGCCTTGCGCATCCCGATATCCGGCCCCTGCTGATCTCCGTTTGCAATGCGCTACACATCGACACACTTTTTTTTCATCTTCCACTGAGATTTAAAGAGATACATCTTTCTCTTTTCTACTTTTCCTTTTCAAGGACTGAGACAAGTCACTGACCCATCGTTAGTCGGTGGCACTCATTCTGTACGCAACTCTACTCAACCGTTAGCTCTGAAAGTGGGAACTATCAGACTGAGCACTTGAACGACCTGCCAAAATCACTACCGTCACGGTTGACATTTCACTGTTTTTGACCGGCCCGTTAGATTCTCCTCTGCACAACGTTTCAAGTTCGACTTCACTAACTAGTTTTCGATTTCGTTCAGGAACGACTTCAAACGATCAAGTCAAACTTAAGTTCTTTTTACAAAAAATTAACTATTCCCCGTATCACTGCCTTTTGTCCTTCAACTTGAGTTTTACCCTGACACAGTCATAGCGGTAAATTTGTTGACAAACACGTGCACCGGTGAAAAATGATCGAGGAAATATTTTCCAAATGCAAATTTTGACACTTGAAATACAAGTTGGACTTGAAGCCCTCCTTCAAGTACTACTCAGCCATTTTCAAGTGACGCACCTCACCAACTCACAATCTACGTTCATCGTGTTCGTACTTTGCAACCCTAGTCTGCAAACAAGTAGAAATCTACGTAAATAAACGACGTGACCTCTCAGCTATTTACTGGTATTTCACCTGCTCTCTGGAGTCAGGACTTTATGCAGCCATAGAGACTTTTAAATAAGAGTTCGTTGTGTATTTATCCCTTGTGGTTGTATCCAAACTCACAACTTTTAGTGAATTAGCTGAGAAGAAAACTTCATCATGACCTGCCACTGAAGCGTAAGAGTAAAATCGAAATGGTACCAGAGAGATACAAAAGTAGAAAATGAAGCGTAATTTAATTTTTGCAGGATTGCATGGTATGGCGCCGCTGCTATTCATTCTCCACCCTCTCATTTTGCCACGGTTGTTGTCGTTCTTTCTGCTGGTGTTGTTGTTTGGCAGAAGGGAAAGAGGCAGATTTTACGACTTGATTTGCTACTTATCTGCACACTAGTGGCAGTCTTGACCTGGAGTTTTAAGGAAGACTCATGATGTATACACTCTATATATTCAAGGCGACAGGGTATGCAAGCATGCGTATCTCTTTGTCAAATGAAAGTATATAGGGAAAATAATAATAATAATAATAATAATAATAGTGCTTCTCTGTCAATGGCTGATGCATTTCTGCACATGCGCCTCCATCGTCTCACCCGTGAGGGGAGTACGAAGAATTGACGATAAGCTCTAATGACACCCCCGCAAGGGCAGTTCCAACACTTCCAGACGGGGGCCGGTATGTTCAATGAAAATACTGGTCCAGACGGATCGGTATGTTCAATAATAATAATAATAATAATAATAATAGTGCTTCTCTGTCAATGGCTGATGCATTTCTGCACATGCGCCTCCATCGTCTCACCCGTGAGGGGAGTACGAAGAATTGACGATAAGCTCTAATGACACCCCCGCAAGGGCAGTTCCAACACTTCCAGACGGGCCGGTATGTTCAATGAAAATACTGGTCCAGAAATAGACCGGTATGTTCAATGAAAATACTGGTGGCACCGACGGGAATCGAACTGGCGACAGGGCCCAGATGGTAGAACTTGACCACTGGGCTATCACGGTGTCCATAATAATAATAATAATAATAATAATAATAATAATAATAATAATAATAATAATAATAATAATAATAATAATAGTGCTTCTCTGTCAATGGCTTATGCAAATCTGCACATGCGCCTCCATCGTCTCACCCGTGAGGGGAGTACGAAGAATTGACGATAGGCTCTAATGACACCCCCGCACGGGCAGTTCCAACACTTCCAGACGGACCGGTATGTTCAATGAAAATACTGGTGGCACCGACGGGAATCGAACTGGCGACAGGGCCCAGATGGTAGAACTTGACCACTGGGCTATCACGGTGTCCATAATAATAATAATAATAATAGTGCTTCTCTGTCAATGGCTGATGCATTTCTGCACATGCACCTCCATCGTCTCACCCGTGAGGGGAGTACGAAGAATTGACGATAAGCTCTAATGACACCCCCGCAAGGGCAGTTCCAACACTTCCAGACGGGCCGGTATGTTCAATGAAAATACTGGTCCAGACGGATCGGTATGTTCAATGAAAATACTGGTGGCACCGACGGGAATCGAACTGGCGACAGGGCCCAGATGGTAGAACTTGACCACTGGGCTATCACGGTGTCCATAATAATAATAATAATAATAATAATAATAATAATAATAATAGTGCTTCTCTGTCAATGGCTGATGCATTTCTGCACATGCGCCTCCATCGTCTCACCCGTGAGGGGAGTACGAAGAATTGACGATAAGCTCTAATGACACCCCCGCAAGGGCAGTTCCAACACTTCCAGACGGGCCGGTATGTTCAATGAAAATACTGGTCCAGACGGATCGGTATGTTCAATGAAAATACTGGTGGCACCGACGGGAATCGAACTGGCGACAGGGCCCAGATGGTAGAACTTGACCACTGGGCTATCACGGTGTCCAATAATAATAATAATAATAATAATAGTGCTTCTCTGTCAATGGCTGATGCATTTCTGCACATGCGCCTCCATCGTCTCACCCGTGAGGGGAGTACGAAGAATTGACGATAAGCTCTAATGACACCCCCGCAAGGGCAGTTCCAACACTTCCAGACGGGCCGGTATGTTCAATGAAAATACTGGTCCAGAAATAGACCGGTATGTTCAATGAAAATACTGGTGGCACCGACGGGAATCGAACTGGCGACAGGGCCCAGATGGAATAATAATAATAATAATAATAATAATAATAATAATCATTACAAGTAGATGTCACAGTGTATAAATGCACATGAATTGCAACGGCTTTGCAGATATTAACCTGAGTTTGCCATGCTCTTACGTTACTGCAAAGCCGGGTCAAACATAATTTCGTAGGTAACTGCGGTCATGCGCCTTCGCGCCTGACACGTGAGCAAGCATGCACATGGCAACTGCATTAAGTCTGCTAACACATGCAGCTGGTCGTTTTTAGTACTTCCTGGTCATGAGAGGTCCAGTAACTGCAGTCATGCGCCTTCGGGCGGCTTAGTTTTCTTGGATGGGCGGCCGGAGTTGCCCCAATATTGTTGCTGCGAGAGCTGTTGCCACACCTTCTCAGCTAACTCAGTGGCCAGCCGTTCGGTTTCCTGCTTCTGGCCTAAACAAATTGCGCAGGCAAAGTGTGCATGCATTTCAGTCATGTGTTTTGATAGAGTATTGGTCACAATACAGGCAAAAACAGTGATAGCTGGCTGATACTGACCCACGACGGCGACAAGGGCTTTGGTCAGTTGTTGCTGGCTGACCATGCAGCACTCAGATCCCGGCAATCCTGTCCATCAACGCAACACAACACTCTGTGTTGCTTCATCTATTATGCTAGCTTGGAGGCAAGAGACGTACGATAAGCGGTAGAAGGTCTCAGGAAAGGATGCGCCAAAAGTTGCTGCAAAATGGCAGATCAAGGCTGACACCCTTACATCGCAGCCCTTGTGACAAAGCAACAAGCAAAAAACCAAAAGTGGAGACCTCCACGGTAGGTCGGTCCTTGGGATCGCGTCGTAGGCAGTGCTGCATCACGTCCTACTCAGCACAATCCAGTAGCGACATTTCCCTTGGCCCCTTGTCCCCTTTCACCCAAACTCCCCTCTTGCCCCCACCCCCCCTCCCCTTTTCTTTACTTCCCTCTTTGCACCTAAATACTCTTGAAAATTTTAACGCAATCCTTTTTTTTCCCGTGTGCTTTGCATGATTAATCAATATTAAAAAAAATGCACACGAGTTTGCAAATCGCTACTTGATAGCAAGTCAAATTTTTTCATGTTCGGTCGTTTGATAGCGTATTATCACATTATAGCTTACAGTATGAAAAAAATGGGGACAAATAGTAAAGCTACAAGTTGCTTCAGTGAATAAGGAATAATGATTTGGGGCAAACCATAAGGTGCACGTCCTCCAAGGGTGCAAACTCGATCACGTGCTTGCCTACACGGGGACAGCACAACATCCCGCCGCGACCGCACCCAGCACGCATACACTTTTGATCACAAATCTGACAGCTTTGTCCAGATTATGCAAAAAGGGGTGGGTTCAAGCTTACGATTTGTGAGGGCGTGCAGCCTCTGGATGAGTCCTAGATGCGCAAATGGTGTTTTTCCATACGCCTACCATGAACGCAACACCGCACACAAGCACATGAAATACAGCTGCTAAAAAAACACTACAAAATCTCCAAAAAGAAGAAAACAGGGCTATGATTCGACATTGTGTCTGTCTCAGCAAACAGTGTGAACGATAGATAGATAGATAGATAGATAGATAGATAGATAGATAGATAGATAGATAGATAGATAGATAGATAGATAGATAGATAGATAGATAGATAGATAGATAGATAGATATGTTTAATCTATGGGCGTGGCTTAGCTTGAAAAGCCATGGCCTCCTATACTACCCCCGGACAAGAACTTTCAGCACCGGCCAAGCTGCACACCAACCACTGTCTCGCTGTGGTTGGTGTCTGTGCCCAGTTCAAGCCGAAAGGTAGCCGAGCCCTTTTGAACTATACGGGACAACACTAGAACACTCCCCAGGAGCGTGTGCCCTAAGGAGATGATGCACACGCAAGTCGAGGTTTCAGGAGTTCACGCTCGTTGTGAGTTACCTTTCTACAACCCCGACTTCATCAACCCTTTGCATCACGCCCCGACTTCATCAGCCATGGTCAGGAGTTGGTTGCCTGTTTAGCCCTTGCGCTGCGCGCGATTAACGGCGGACACAAAATCGTCACTGTAGGAGATAGTTAGATCTGAACCCTAGGCTGAGTTGCCAGTGGCAGAGACCGTCTCCAGGGATAGATAGATAGATAGATAGATAGATAGATAGATAGATAGATAGAGATAGAGAGAGATAGAGAGAGATAGAGAGAGAGATAGAGAGAGAGATAGAGAGAGAGATAGAGAGAGAGAGAGAGAGAGTAGATAGAGAGATAGAGAGAGATAGAGAGAGAGAGAGAGATAGGTACCAGTTCGTACAGGATGCAGCCAAGTGACCTGCGCACACATAATATTGTCATACATTTCTCTTGCACTTGAGATTCAGCCTCATTTTGCAAGAAAAGGCTGGACTGCTCACAACTAAATCAAGGACGGATAGTTGACAGATGGGTGCAGGCGATCTGACCAGACATCGCTGGAACGTCCCAGCTTGGTAGCGCCTGCGCAAGACAGCAATTACAGGCTAGATCATCCTTCGGCATGGCATGCCAGCCCAGCAAATGCAACGCACAAGAGCACAAAAGGGAAAGACGCGCGAATATGTTATGTAAGTAAGTAAGTAAGTAAGTAACTCAATCAGTCAGTAGGTAGGTAAGTAGATAAGTGTATATGGTCCCAGGCGTTGCGGCATTCAACACCAAAGTCTCGGGAGACATGTCTATGCTATGATATGCTATGCTACCAGGTGTGGCGGCATTCATCTCCAAAGTCTCAGGGGACATGTAGCTGGGCGTGCCTACCTACACAAGAGATATGGAACAAGCTTACCAACCTAGGCGAGACAAGAAGCGTGCAGCCATGGGAAACCAGGGTACAAAAGGAAAAGACAAGCATACAGCCAGACCAAGTAAACGAACAAATAAATAAATAAGCAAAGAAATAAAAATAAATAAGTACATAGGTAGATAAATAATAAATATATGAATAAAATAAATAAATAAATAAATAAATAAATAAATAAATAAATAAATAAATAAATAAATAAATAAATAAATAAATAAATAAATAAATAAATAAATAAATGTGTGTAAGTAAGTAATCAAGAAGATAAGTAAGTAAGTAAGTGAATAAATAGACAAGTAAATAAATAAATACTGTCTTTGCATGTATATATGCACGTATTTATCTATGCATACAATCATACATAGTGACATGAATTTTATATATAAATAAATGTTATATGCATATATATATATGTATGTATTTGTATATATACGTATATATATATATAATATGTATGCATGTATGTATGCATGCATGTATTTGTATGTATGTATGTATGTATTTGTATGTATGTATTTGCATGTATGTATTTGTATGTATGTATTTGTATGTATATATTTGTATGTATGTATTTGTATGTATTTGTATGTATTTGTATGTATGTATGTATGTATGTATGTACATACTACATATAAATATTATATACATATATATATATGTGTGTATATATACACATATGTATGTATTTGTATATATACGTATAAATATATATATATATATGCATATATATATATATAATATGTGTGCATGTATGTATGCATGCATGTATTTGTATGTATTTGTATGTATGTATTTGTATGTATGTATTTGTATGTATGTATTTGTATGTATGTATTTGTATGTATGTATTTGTATGTATGTATGTATTTGTATGTATTTGTATGTATTTGTATGTATTTGTATGTATGTATGTATGTATGTATGTATGTATGTATGTATGTATGTGTGTACGTATGTACGTATGTATTTACGTTTAGTGTAATCAGTTCTCCAACAGGCATTATACAGGCATGGTACGTTTTGGAACAGGCTCTACCTGTGCATCCCGGATGACGTTGGTGGTGTTGTTTCCAACCTAGCACAGCATAGCACTGCTGACCCTGCACTTATCCCCTTTTCTTTGCTCACTGCGCCATTTTCTTTCATTACCTACCGCCTTGGCGATGCCGAAGTCGATAATCTTTAGGGTGCCTGCAATGTCGAGGAGGCAGCATGGTTGCGTTTTGCTGTAGCACAGGCTGTGTATGGCTGTGGTTGCTGTGGTACAGTCTGTGTGTGCTGTGGTACTGTGTGTGCTGTGGCACGGCAGGCGTGTGCAAGCTGCAAGAAGGCACTTACCGTTGACAAAGACGAAGTTGCTGGGCTTGAGGTCCAGGTGCAGCACCTTGTGCTGATGGCAGACCTATTGTGCGCAGTCAGTCTCGGTGCTAGCAACTGCCCTTAGAACAAACCAGGGTTAGTTTTTGGCTTTGTTCCTTACTTACTTACTTACTTACTTACTTACTTACTTACTTACTTACTTACTTACTTACTTGCATGTATGCATGGATACAATACATACATACATGCATATATATCTACCTATCTACCTATCTACCTACCTACCTACCTTAGCTACCTACTTACCTACCTACCTACCTACCTACCTACATACATACATACACACATACATACACACATACATACATACATATACATACATACATACATACATACATACAACATACATGCATACATACATACATATAAGCGTATTGGTCAGACCTGGACGCACATTAGGATCTCTCTCCATATGTAGCGTATAGTGTTCTCATCCAGCTGTAGCATGGTCGCTGACGACGCCTCGGCTGCAACAGCAAAGCATGCCTGTAGCTTTTGAAGAGTTTCGTGATGCAATCAATTTAAGTGACAACGGTTTTTGATATTTAGAGTTGAGCTTCTTGATGCGATCATTTGAAGTGACAATATTTTTTCTTTATCTTAGATTCAATTTACATCTGCTTTATCTTTTCCTTTATACTAAAGCATTCAATTCTGCATGTCTTAGCGATCTTCATGTGTTAAAATTTCCTTGTTGTTCCGGTTGAAATTGTGATGACGATGTAAGCTTGGTGGAAGGAAATGACCTTTTTGTTCTCGGGAGAACGACTTGATGAGCTGCGCCAAGTCCATTTGCCCAAACTCAAAGACCAGGTAAATGGCCTGCAGTCCATCCGTGTGCATGTGTGCATACATACCTGTGTTCTCTACACGCGTGTAGGATGAGCTAGGGTGTATGTTCAACAGAAGTATGAGTTCATTTAAATAAGCCAACCTTGACTCTAAGGACAGAGAATAAGTGTGTCACCTGTCCTTGTCTGTCCTCTTCGGATGCAACCAGCTCGATTACATGCGACTAGAGGCACCAGCACACAAAGTCAAAGAAGAGGACATGGGGTCGGTCAAAAAAAGGCAAGAGACGATAAAGGATTCGGATTAAATTGCAAGCATATCCAGTGAGCAGCGCCGAGTTGATGTATTAGCAGAGGACCTTCCCTTTCAGCTTCTCTAGAAGGCTGATTTCCTACCAAAAAACAAAAAAAAAAAAAAAAAAAAAAAAAAAAAAAAAAAAGGGGGGGGGGGGAATTTCATGGACCATGAGTGCTGATATTCAGCCCGAGTATGGGATGGTGTCGAAGCAGGCGCGTTTCATGTGAAGAGAGGCATATGTTGATCTGTGCTGCGTTAGCTGGTGGAAGGAGTCGCACGTTGCGGTAGTTGGTGGCGTGGGCGGCTTCCTGCACGCGGATCTCTTTCAAAGCGAAGATTTGACCTTTGGGTGTCAGTACCTAAATCACAGAGTTAAACAAGGTCAGAGCCGGCAACGAATTGAAGGGCATGTTCAAACTCCTGCATTGGCTTGACCTTGTAGACAGTGGAGGAGCCCCCGGAGCCCAACTTTTCCAGCACCAAGTAGCGCACGCCCCTCACCACGAAGTGCTCTACCTTGTCTTGACGGCCCCTCTTGGCTGCACGTGTTGGGGGGGCGCCAGCCTTGTGAGCATGCATAGGTGGCGCAGCAGCTGCTACTGCTGCTGGAGGCTGCGGACGTGTAGCCTGCAGCGCATGTGGCTTGGCCTGTTGTGGGTATGGCTGCTGTTGGTAGGCTGGCCGCGCGTGCTCTACGGGCAGCGGCTGCAGGGCATTTTGCGAGTCTTGCGGGCTGATGCGGATGGGCGGCGGCGGCGGGCCCATGGCTGCGTCGGGTGGAGAGAAGATGGAAGAGGACGCAGAGCTCGCGCCCAAGGCAGGCAGCGAGTGGCGACCGGTGCCCAGCTGCAATGGCAAACTCAGACCTGGCGTGGCCAGAGCTGCATTCGCGCGCCGCCTTGAACCCACGCCTCAACAAAAACAGTACCAAAACAGCACATGCTGTGAGCCACAGACAAGCAAGAATCAAGCTGAAGGTACAACAGATGCAGCAGCCTAGGCAAGCCAGCGATTTGACCCTCCTCGGGCGCAGAACGGGACGAAATGATGGAGGCCTCGGAGGGCGAGTTCCCAGATTCGCTGCTGACGGAAGACTGCCGCTGGGCATATTCTGGGCGCGTGGGCTGGGCAAGGCTTGCTACGGAGGAGGAGGAATTCTTGGAGGCATGTGCTGGCGTGTAGAAGGACAGGTCTGGGGTGGCCGCGGACTTGGGCTGGGCCGACTGAGGAAGTTGGCCAGACTGGTTTACACGCGGTACAGATCCAGTAGGGGAAGACAACGCTGACTGAAGCTGTGAGGAAGGGTGAGAAGCGGAAGGAGTAGAAAAAGAAGTTGACGAGGAGGACGAAGAATCTTTGGCTTTGTTCGTTCGCCGAGGAAAATCTCTGCATGACAATCACACAGAAGTCTAACATGCGGCAAAAATTTGAAGTCTGAAAAGGATAGATTCTTTGCTCGACTCTGGGAAGTGAGAGCCATGGTCATGCAAACAGAAAACCACAAGATTAAGAATTGCAAAAACAGATTTAAAGGGCTTCTTTTTTATGTTTATGTTTGACCGGTTGAAGCGTGTCCAGGGGTCCTCTACAACATTTTTCTTGCTGTCGCTATCGTCTTCTTTGTTTTTTGCTGCGTAGGGAGATGGGGGAAGCTGTGGGATGCGCATGGAGCCAGGTGGCTTCAGCATCGAGCCGCCCATCGGCTTTGCGTCATCACCATGCAAACTCACAGAGCCCTCGTGCTGTTGTTCTTGCTTGGGCGTGGGCAGTTTTGCTGTGGGTGTAGGCACAGGATGCTGTGTGTGTAATCGCGTGGGTTGGTTCGGCATGAGGGAGTGTGCATTCTTGCTAGGCGAGGGTTGCTTGCCATCCACCAGCTGCTGCTGCTGCTGCGACTGGTTGCCGTGCGAGGTGTCCCCGCTCCGTGCTCCATGTTCGCTGATATGGCCGCTGCACACAGATAGCGATTGCTTGTGCTACAAGCTATGCCTGTTGCCATCATTCATGCTTGCATGTTGCAAGAGTTCTACGAAAGTATCTGTTGTGGTTTGTGCTGTATGCATGCATAAACAATAGCATATATACATACGTTATGCGAATGGGACTGGCAAACAAACCAAAGGAAGGGCGCATGTGACCTGCAATGCTCACAATATCGTGAAAGAGGGCCAGTTCCAGATCTCTTGGGTATGAATCTATAGACACAGAGGTAGTATACTAACAACCGTTTATGTAGGCAGACATTGTAGCATGGTGAACAGCACAAGGACAAAAGTTTACACTGCCAACTGCTCTCCAAACTGCTCAACATTTGTGCATGAGTGAATCGTGTACCCCTGGCACGTTTTGAATTGAGCCGGCAGGGATATGGAGGAGCTTTGCGTGGAGGACGAGGAGAGAGAGGTGTTATTTGTGGAGGTGTGAGAGGCTTGTAAAGCTGCGTGTGCAGGCGTGTCGGTCACGGACAAGGGCGACGAGTTTAGTCGTGCAAGAGTCTGAGCCTGGCTCTCTGCTGGCCGCTCTGGCTGCGCTGCTTGCTGAATACCCCTTTTGTTGTTCTCATTCTTGTTTGTTTCCTCCTCTTCCTCCTCTTCCTCTTCTTCCTCCTCCTCCTCTTCCTCTGCTAGCAGGTCGCCGTTGAAGCGCTTGGGTGAGCCGCCCAGACCCAGCAGGCGGGGTACTCTGCTGGGCCACTTGCTGGTTGTCATGGGCGTGCTCACGTTGTTGGCCCTGGGCGTCATGGCCATGCCGTTCATGGCTGCATGCCGGCCCTGTGACTTTTTGCCGCCCACCTGCGGAGTCTGCGTTGCATGCTCCCCTGCGTCTTGGCTGTGTTCCTCGCGCGGCTTGAGGCCTTTAATTGCGCTGGGAGGCTTGGGCGGGTTCTGAACCTGGTCTGCTGGTGTGCGCTGGTTGAGCTGGCTGGCGCTGGAGAGGTGCAGCTGGCCGCTGTGCAGACCGTGCTTCTGCTGACTGCTCGGCTGCGCATAGACAGAACATACAACCAATTGGTATGTCCCGCCTACTAACTGCCTCAAAGTTTTAGTAGTGTGTATATCTACATGTATGTGTGCAGCGATAGTCAGTATGTATGATTGTATGTATCTACCTCTTGACATCCTCAAAGTTCCTGGTGGTGTGTGTGCAGTATGTACGTATGCAGGCAAGCAAGTAAGTAACTGTATGTGTACTTACCCATCTACCAAAGGCCGCGCACATTTAGGTAAATGTGTGTATGTGTGTATGTATGTATTATGTCTTATGTATGTATGTATGTATGTATGTATATATGTATGCATGTATGTTTATGGTGCTTAGTTGGCTTGCTACGCGGGAAGCCCCGTTGAAATTTGCTTGAAAATTTACGCGAGTAGGCTATACCATAATTCAAAAGTCTTCACTTATAGTCACCACTTCAGATCTGCTGATTCTGAGCGTTGGATGGTACGATTTTTAAATGGTGTATAACTCGTGCCTACCTACCTACCTACCTACCTACCTACCTACCTACCTACCTACCTACCTACCTACCTACCTACCTACCTAACCTACCTACCTACCTACCTACCTACCTACCTACCTACCTAACCCGTTACCTGCCTGCCTGCCTGCCTGCCTCCCTCACTCCTATCCACCTACTTCCCTGCTTGCTTCCAGCAGCCCAGTTACCTGCTTGCCTGCCTACTTGCTATACCTACCTACCTACCTACCTACCTACCTACTTACCTACCTACCTACCTACCTACCTACCTACCTACTGGGTAGGTAAGCACACTTAGGTAAGTGATCAAGCGACCTATTCGGGTGGGCACGTGAGAGGTAAATTCTAGGCAAATGGCAGACAGGACGGGCTGAGAACAATAATGGAAGGAAGGCAGGCAGACATATAGGTAGGAAGGTAGGTAGGTAGGCAACCACCTATACAATCCACCAACAGCCTACCAATTTACAATCCCACCCCACCCCGCCCCCCCCCCCCCAATACACACACCATCCCATCCGCTCTTCTCCTTCCCATCCCTCCCCTCTCTACATCTTTCCATCCCTTCCTTCCCTCCTTCTCTTCCTTTTCCTCCCTGGTTGGCCTGCCTTGAGTGTCCTGATTGTTGAACGTGCGTGCATCAATATCCATGAATACGCAAGCAGCATGGAACGGGAATAGATCTGATGTTCGAACTCAAATACCAACAGAAAAAGTAGTTGAAAATAGGCGGGTAGGCAGCTGTGCAGGTAGAATATGTAGAAAGATAGCCACAAATGGAGAGGTACGCATGAGTTGAGCATGTATTGTGCATGTTTGAATTAGTGTTAGGAGGTTCCAGTTCCCTACACTGGATGTGTGTCACTTTAAAAAGGATACTGTCTTTTCTGCTTTCGGAAACAAATAAGGTACTTTGATGCTTTACTGTTTCTCAAAATTATGAGTACCCGTAATCCTCGGCCTCGAAGATGGCGCTGCCTATCGACAGGTGTAGCTGAAGCAGGGGGCGCATTTTCTTTGTCCACATACACGGTCACATTTCCCCGTGTGTGCCGTGAGACGCTTCTGGTTTTCACCATGAAGCCGTAGCCGTCACCACTGCGATCTCCTTCTTACCAGTGAAGTGGGGCTTACTTGAAATATTTTCCTGGTCCGACAGCTCCTGGCATGCGTCATTGGAAAGGAAAAGTGCGCCGCGGCAGTCCATACTCGTCTTCGACCAGCCCTGACTCAATTATAGCGTTTTTCCAGTGATCATGAACGACTTTTATTAATTGTCTTCGCTTGATTTTTTGTACAGAATGGGACACAAACAAGGCAGAATGATGTGACCATAATCATTTCACGAATGTAAAAAAGATAATGCAGATACTAGAGAGAGAGCACTAAATCAGCACTGGCTTAGCCCTTACTCAAATCTCACTCTCTCTCTATCTCTCTCTCCTCTCTCTTCTCTCTCTCTCTCTCTGTCATGCCATGCTATCGATGCGATGCAACGCAAGATAATAGAATAGTCAATACAATACAATACAATACAATACGATACAATACAATACAATACAGTGCAAGACAATGAAGAGGAGAAGACAATGAAGAAAAA
The DNA here is from genome assembly GCA_019918135.1 of Paulinella micropora. NCBI lineage: Eukaryota > Cercozoa > Imbricatea > Euglyphida > Paulinellidae > Paulinella > Paulinella micropora. Next base: position 109,339 of record WBZZ01000445.1, read on the forward strand.
CGAAGAAACAGAATTTGAAGCGGTTAGCTTTATTTCCGTATCAATACATTACAATACAATAATACAATACACAGTACAATACAATACAATAAATAAAATGCATGCGATGCGATGCGAGACGAGACGAGACGAGAGGAGAGACGAGATACGAGATACGAGACACGAGACGAGACTAGACGAGACGATACAATACAATACAACAATACAATACAATACAATACAATACAATACAATACACAAGACAATACAATACAAATGTGCCAATGTACCATCGGTCTGCTCAAAAATTCAGCTAATTAACCATGTGTTAAAAAACAAAAGAAAAGAAGGGAAAAGAAGAGAAATTCGGAAGAGGGTTTGGGGGGGTATTGGTAATGCATCAATTTTTCTTTCGATTGGTGCGTCTCTGGTCTCAGCGCAGGAGTCTCAAGCAGCGCCATGATCGGCGCCGTAGAGTTGGCCAACCTCCTCGGCTACCTGATTGGCTTTGGCAGCCTTTCTGTCTACACTCCCCTCATTTATCGCATCATTCGAAAGAGGAGCGCCAAAGTCAACTCTTTTCCTCGATTTTTATCCTGCGCTGTCCATTTTTTCACGCTTCTTGCAATTGGGAAGGAACGAGGGGGCAAAACCAAGCTGATTGTCTGACTGGACAGGGTCTGGCCACTACCACGTGGCTTCTCAAGTGTGTCACCTATGGCTCGACCTGTATCTACAGCTACTCTCGTGCACTGCCTCTCTCTGCTTACATGGAAACCATCAGCACTTCCGCGCAGGCGTTTGTCTTGCTCCTTCTTGTCTCGTGCCTGCAAGTTGAGGTCCCTTTCTTCACCTCTTGTCGTTGTCAATTTGCATCTCGCCTATTATGTGTTTCTCGAGAAAAAATTGGCACGAAAAAGACAATCGAATGGGTAGGAAGGCATACAACTCAAGAAAGACGAGTGTGGTATCGATAGAAACAGGATCGGTTGTTGAAATGTTTGATCTTGTTGACCTGTCTGCTCAGTTCTCCCGCATAGTGGCTCTCTTCAGTTTCATCCTCCTGGTGGGCGGCGCTTGTCTGCAGTCGTCGGATGGAGGCAAGGCAGTGTTATCGTTTCTGCAGGGTGTAGCCATCTTCGTAGGTGCCTCTGCAGTCCTGCCTCAAATCTTGCTCAATTGGCGACATGGCTCCTCAGGGGAGTTCAGTATCCTGACGGCCTCGTTGCTGACAGTAGGCAATTTAGTCCGTGCTTGGACCACTATTAAGCTAGCAGGCGGAGATCCCTTGCTTTTGGTTGGTTTTGGTCTGGGTTTTCTGTTTAACGGGTTCTTGCTCGCGCAGATTCTTTACTACAGCTTGCACGTAGAGAAGCAATCGCTCAGCAAAATCTACATGGCAGACTGCTTCTCCGGTCCAAACCTGACACAACACGCACATCACCCTCGCACACCGGAACCCATTGAGCTGCAGCTTGTCAAACCTTACTTGAAAGACTCTGAGAGTGAATGCTCAGTCAGCACCATGCAACCGCACCACCGCATCCGAAGCGAGCAGCAGATACAGGATCGCACCAATGAGCGAGAAAGAACAATCACTTCTCCGAATGCTCAACCTGATCCATCGGATAGTGCGACCTCGGTTACCGAAGCATAATCCTCCTGACTGACTACGTCATTACTATCAATAGCTGGTTTGTGATAAAGCATGAGTTAGTATCCTGCAAATGGCAAATTTCTGTTCAATGGCCTGACGTCTCCCTTTTAAACTGAGTCGAAGGGTCTTGTATCAGAATCAGAAGTTCTGAGTCATTCATACAGTAAATATTCAAGTTATTAATACTTCAAATTATATCTCCTCCTCCTTCTTCTTCTTCTTCTTCTTCTTCTCCTCCTCCTCCTCCTCCTTCTTCTTCTCCTCCTCCTCCTGCTCCTTTTCTTCTTCTTCTTCTTCTTCTTCTGCTTCTTCTTCTTCTTCCTCTTCTTCCTTCTCCTCTTCCTCCTCCTCCTCCTCTCTTCTTCTTCTCCTTCTTCTTCTTCTTCTTCTTCTTCTTCTTCTTCCTCCTCCTTCTCCTCCTTCTCCTTCTTCTTCTTTCTTCTCCTCCTCTTTATCTTCTTCTTCTTCTTCTTCTTCTTTTCTTCCTCCTCCTCCTCCTCTTCTTCTTCTTCTTCCTCCTCCTCCTCCTCCTCTTCTTCTTCTTCTTCTTCTTCTTTTCTTCTTTTTCTTCTCCTCCTTTTCCCCTTTCTTCTTCTTCTCCTCCTCCTTCTCCTCCTCCTCCTCCTTCTTCTTCTGCTGCTGCTGCTGCTGCTTTTTTTTTTTTTCTTATTCTCCTCCTCCTCCTTCTTCTTCTTCTTCTTCTTCTTGGCTTCTCTTCTTCTGTAACGAGACACTTGGTCTACCCTTACGAGCTCAAAAGCAAAAGAAAATGCCAATGTTACAAGCCTTCCAAGACCGCATGCTCCCTATCGTTCTAGAAGAGTTACTGTTTCATATGACCCGACTAGGTCACGATGAAAAGCCGATAGGTCACAAACTTGTAAAGTCAGTAATGACGCGTCTTCAATATCACATTCTGACCTCTGCTATGGAATCTCAACGTTTCAGAATTTCCTAGCTACGTGCCATCGCCCTGCGTACAATAACTGTTAGAACTTATAATCAATATTAATATTAATAGTTACATGGGCCGGCCGTATAAGAGTAACGGCCCCCGGTGTCGTTAGAGCCATTACTTATATCCGGCGAGTCATATCGTGAAAGTTCTGCGCGCCTTCTGTTGGTTTGGCGCGTCATTAAAGCGGCTTTGGACGGTTACTGCAGACGCGGTCTACTGTGTTCCGGATGATTATATTAAGTTATATTGGTCAAACAGGTTATCGAGCCCTGTAGTGTGAACTCTGACACAGAGCTTTAATCGCCCATATACATCAAGTTTTTGGTGAGCTGGAATCAGGCAGTCATGCAAAAGTGTGCATCTATTCTTAGTATTAATAATACTGGATGCCGGAGTGCATCAACCATTCCTCAGGTGGTACGGTCGCCTGTCGGGTCATCGATGATGTTGTTCGTCACAAGTTGCATCCGAGTCGGTAATGACGTTGGCTTGTCCAGTTGGTTGTTGTATTCCGGCGTCTCGTGTTGGCCCGGTTGGTCCGGGTCGGCCACCACGTCCTCGTTGATTTGGGTCTCGTCCTCTGCCAGCACGTCGTGTGTTCGTGTTCAAGTTCGTTGGCGTAGGTCGTCGGCGGCCCGCACTGGGCATTCTACAAGGCTCTATAACCTGTTAGACTAATTTAATAATCTGCAATAAACCAGCTCAGATGAAATGCCGAGGTCAGCAGTAGAACTTTATTAAGAAAAAGGCGCCAGGGAAGGCGCCGCGCCGCAAATACTGCGGCTGGGCCGGACACTGGCCATAAGTAATGGTTCTAACGACAACATCACATATGCCAGATCATACTGGCTAACCTAACTTGATTAATTATATTAATATGTCTATCAACTTACAAAAAAAAAAAAAAAAAAAAAAAAAAAAAAAAAAAAAAAAAAAAAAAAAAACTGCCGGGTACTTGAATTAATGTACTTGAATTAATCAGATCATCATCACAATGATTGATTGTATCTATGCTACCACTCAAAAAAAAAAAAAAAAAAAAAAAAAAAAAAAAAAAAAAAAAAAACTTACGGTACTAATACAATATCAATACTGCCTGGTACTTGAATTAATGTACTTGAATTAATCAGATCATCATCACAATGATTGATTGTATCTATGCTACCACTCCTTTCTAGCCTCTTAGCCTATTCTCCAGGTGGCACCGGACCTACTCAGCGTAGGTATTAACTTATAATAGTCACTTAGTGACTACCGCTAGCGTACTATTCCCCTGTCAACTGAGGCTCTCGCCTTATGTTTCTTGCACTCTTGCCTCCTTCTTTGTGACACTTGCTTTTATAATACTTTACTCTTTCTACCAGTATCCTTAGCTTTACGAATGTCGGTCTTGAGCGGTTTTAGGAGAAGGACCTGCACCTGCCCATTCCAATCACAGCTCTGCATCCCGGTAATCCATTACGTAACACTGCACGGAACCTAACGACTCCATTGTCTTGAACTACCGTAAGGATTCTCCTCGCTGAACAAGACAACGAAACTTGAGTACGTCTTTCGTTTAGCACAATACATTTCGTGACCTGAATCCGTGCCTGTTCTTCTTTCCAAACCCTCCCCCACCTCCACGCTTTTCAATGGGTTTCGCCTTAAGACCTATTTCTGGGTAAGCACAACCACATACGAAGTGTTAATCAACACAGGAGAGGTTGTCAAATTACTTAAAGAAACTTTCGGGACGACTTCGAATCCAAAGGATCTGCCAAGAACAGAAGCCGAGTGACTTGATGATGAATCAAAAGGTATAAAGAGGCTGACTTGGCGACTTTCTTGAGATCAAGCCGGTGTACATCGAAGCAGTTCTTGAGCGCGTGTTGCGCATAGGCCTGCACATACGATCTGCACAAGCACAAGCAAATACATGTTCTGTTAATTTTGGGAGTGGGAGGATTTGCAAGGCATCCAAACCACGAGATTTGGGCCCTACGTCACAAGAGATACGCCTGATACTCGAGAACTTTTCTTCTCGTAATCGCACGTCACACAAGACCTGTAGGCTTCTCTTGCAGATTTGTGCAAGAAGTAGTTCTCGGCCACCAATTTCTCAAGTTGTTGCTGCACTTTAGCGATTTTGTTCTGTGGAAACTCGAACTCATTGAGAGGCACCCTGCATACGAGGAACAGGCATGAGAGGAGAAGACAGGTACACGCAAAGTGTACGCCTAATCGTCGAGGAAATATGATTGGCGACTAAGCAGCGTACTCGAACAAGAACAACGAGAAGAGCAGTTCAGCAGAATGCACGCACACAAGTAGAAGAGGACTTGGCATGTTTGAGATAGCGTAGGAAGCGGAGCTCTTCAGGCATGAGGAACAAGAGCGCCCTGCCGCGGCCTGCCTGGCCACGCGCGGTTCTCCCCACGCGATGGATGTATTCCTGCACCACATATATTTGCACTTGATTTCCTCATCCATGCAAATTGCGACAAAGAAAAAGCAAGTTGATTTCAGTCAGCAAGCATGTTCGAAAAAGCAGTGTGTGTGTGTGTGTGTGTGTGTGTGTGTGTTTTGGAACTGTGTCAGTAGCAAATGGGTGCAGGTCGTGCCTTGGGTTCCGATGGTGGATCAAACTGGATGATCCAATCCACTGCGGGAATGTCAAGCCCCCTGCCAGAGCCAGCCCAGACATGCAGTTCTGGATCGAGCAATCTATCTAGAAACTTTCAGCTGCCAAGACCTGGCGGCCACGTCTGTGCATAGCAAGGTTCCTTTAGGAGCGTTGCAGAACTCAAAGAAAGTGCTCGTACGTTTGTTCTGCTTTTGTTTACCTGGCGAAAAAAAAAATTGAGTCAACTAGCACATGGTGAACGAGCAAATTATGCAGTTGAAAAAAAATTCACATAAAGCATCCTTGTGTGCGAGGAGGGCTTCGAGCTGCACGGTGGCGGTGCAGGTTGGGAGCAGAGAGATGTGTGATGTGTGTTGCTGTTCGCGTGGTGCGACCGTGCAGGTCCAGCACGGGCACGTCGATGTAGTTGAGCAGCTCGCCATAGTACCTGCCCCCACCAGCAGCCATAGCACACACAGTGTGCCAGCAGCACTTGCCATGCGCGTTCGCACACAGCACCGGCAGGAACTGCCGTAGGCCTGAGAAAAATCCCTCCCTGAGGAAAATTCCTCCCGTTTGCTACTCTGATACATATCTATATCCACTCTTCTGCATTGCTTTGATATCTTCATCGCTGTGTTTTTGCTATGTAATATGAGTGTCATCTAACAGCACGGACACACGACCAGGGGCTCGCATCAACACTAGGCAACAGTATCCCACTCAAGGATAGAACAAGCTAGGACCGAACAGCACAGAAACAAGCGACCACCAGCAAGCCAGGTGAAAAGATGCAACGAGAGATGTACAGCAAAATAGAGCCCCACGAGCAACAAGCAGTGCAAAAATTGGTGAGCACAGACACCATATAGAGCCATGCGACAGAGGACAAAAGTTAAAGAGAGAGAGAGAGGGGGGGGGGGGGGGGGAGGCATCAGGACTTGACAGCAGAACACGTAGAGAAGAAGACAATTATTTTCCTCTTCTTGTTTTTCTTGAGGAATGTGAAGAGGAGCAGAAATCGTTGATCAGCTTCGCAGGCAACATAGCCTTGCTCCAGACCCTACACGCAATAGCTTGTGCCGACTGGGATATGACTGGCAACAAACGCTTGCATAAATAGATCAGGGTCTTTTGTGGCCCACAAACCTCTGCTGTCGACACTTCTCTTTTGTCGTGCACCCCGATATACAGGGGCTTGCCTGTCAAACCAAGCAACGTGCAGGGACAAGAAGCTGGCAGAAAGCAACCTCTTAGTGCCAGTCGAGCCAGCTCCTGCACGTTCTGCGTCTGCGTTGCGCTGAACAGCATGGTCTGTCTGTCCTTGGGCAAAATCGACACGATCTGCTTCATCTCGGGCTGCAGAGCACACATCACATGCAGGCCATGCACAATCTTCTTGGCTGCACACAGCCCTGCAGCAAAAATGCAGCAGATGAGACAGTCAAGGCTGCACTGCACCTCGAAGCCGATCTCGAGGATGCGGTCGGCTTCGTCGATGACCAAACACAGGAGGTTCTTGAAGATGAAGCCCTGCGCAGCACAGACACGTTGAGAGCGCAAACCATAGCAACGAGAGACATTGCCTTGGTGTGCTGCAGATGATCCAGCAGACGTCCTGGAGTCGACACAAGCAAATTCACGCCCTACAAAACCACACAAATTATCAGTTTGGATATCAGCCTTATATATCGCCATACATATTGCTCTCTCTCTCTCTCTCTCTCTCTCTCTCTCTCTTTCACACACACACACACACACACACAGCACTCTCTCTCTCTCTCTCACACACACACACACACTCTCTCTCTCTCTCACTCTCTCTCTCTCTCTCTTCCCTGTCTACCAACCTACTTATCTACTTATCTATCTATCTATCTATCTATCTATCTATCTATCTATCTATCTATCTATCTACCTATCTACCTATCTACCTATCTACCTATCTACCTATCTACCTATCTACCTATCTACCTATCTACCTATCTACCTATCTACCTATCTACCTATCTACCTATCTACCTATCTACCTATCTACCTGTCTACCTATCTACCTATCTACCTATCTACCTATCTACCTATCTACCTATCTGCCTATCTGCCTATCTACCTATCTACCTATCTACCGATCTACCTATCTACCTATCTACCTATCTATCTATCTATCTATCTATCTATATATCTATCTATCTATCTATCTATCTATCTACCGATCTACCGATCTACCGATCTACCGATCTACCGATCTACCGATCTACCGATCTACCGATCTACCGATCTACCTACCGATCTACCTACCGATCTACCTACCGATCTACCTACCGATCTACCTACCTGCCTACCTACCTGCCTGCCTACCTGCCTGCCTACCTGCCTGCCTACCTGCCTGCCTACCTGCCTGCCTACCTGCCTGCCTACCTGCCTGCCTACCTGCCTGCCTGCCTACCTGCCTGCCTACCTGCCTGCCTACCTGCCTGCCTACCTGCCTGCCTACCTGCCTGCCTACCTGCCTGCCTACCTGCCTGCCTACCTGCCTGCCTACCTGCCTGCCTACCTGCCTGCCTACCTGCCTGCCTACCTGCCTGCCTACCTGCCCTGCCTACCTGCCTCCATCTACCTACCCATCTACCTACCCATCTACCTACCCATCTACCTACCCATCTACCTACCCATCTACCTACCCATCTACCTACCCATCTACCTACCCATCTACCTACCCATCTACCTACCCATCTACCTACCCATCTACCTACCCATCTACCTACCCATCTACCTACCCATCTACCTACCCATCTACCTACCCATCTACCCATCTACCCATCTACCCATCTACCTACCCATCTACCCATCTACCCATCTACCCATCTACCCATCTACCCATCTACCCATCTACCCATCTACCCATCTACCCATCTACCCATCTACCCATCTACCCATCTACCATCTACCTATCTACCTATCTA
>WBZZ01000445.1:127500-143051 GCA_019918135.1 Paulinella micropora
CATATCATATATCATATATCATATATCATATATCATACATCATATATCATATATCATATATCATATATCATATATCATGTATCATGTATCATGTATCATATATCATATATCATATCATATCATATCATATCATATATCATATATCATACATCATACATCATACATCATACATCATGCATCATGCATCATGCATCACGCATCATGCATCATGCATCATACATCATACATCATACATCAGACATCAGACATCAGACATCATACCATACCATACCATACCACCATACCATACCATACCACACCATACCATACCATACCATACCATACCATACCATATCATGCCATACCATATCATATCATATCATATCATAACATATCATACATAATATATCATATATCATATATCATATATCATGTATCATGTATCATGTATCATATATCATATCATATATCATATCATGTATCATATCATATCATATCATATGACATATCATATCATATCACATATCACATATCACATATCAAATCATATCATATCATATCATATCATATCATATCATATATCACATCTCACATCACACATCACACATCACACATCACACATCATACATCACCATCATAAGCGTAAGCGTAAGCGTAAGCGAAAGCGTAAGCGAAAGCGTAAGCGAAAGCGTAAGCGAAAGCGTAAGCGAAAGCGTAAGCGAAAGCGTAAGCGAAAGCGTAAGCGAAAGCGTAAGCGAAAGCGTAAGCGAAAGCGTAAGCGAAAAGCGTAAGCGAAAGCGTAAGCGAAAGCGTAAGCGAAAGCGTAAGCGAAAGCGTAAGCGAAAGCGTAAGCGAAAGCGTAAGCGAAAGCGTAAGCGAAAGCGTAAGCGAAAGCGTAAGCGAAAGCGTAAGCGAAAGCGTAAGCGAAAGCGTAAGCGAAAGCGTAAGCGAAAGCGTAAGCGAAAGCGTAAGCGAAAGCGTAAGCGAAAGCGTAAGCGAAAGCGTAAGCGAAAGCGTAAGCGAAAGCGTAAGCGAAAGCGTAAGCGAAAGCGTAAGCGAAAGCGTAAGCGAAAGCGTAAGCGAAAGCGTAAGCGAAAGCGTAAGCGAAAGCGTAAGCGAAAGCGTAAGCGAAAGCGTAAGCGAAAGCGTAAGCGAAAGCGTAAGCGAAAGCGTAAGCGAAAGCGTAAGCGAAAGCGTAAGCGAAAGCGTAAGCGAAAGCGTAAGCGAAAGCGTAAGCGAAAGCGTAAGCGAAAGCGTAAGCGAAAGCGTAAGCGAAAGCGTAAGCGAAAGCGTAAGCGAAAGCGTAAGCGAAAGCGTAAGCGAAAGCGTAAGCGAAAGCGTAAGCGAAAGCGTAAGCGAAAGCGTAAGCGAAAGCGTAAGCGAAAGCGTAAGCGAAAGCGTAAGCGAAAGCGTAAGCGAAAGCGTAAGCGAAAGCGTAAGCGAAAGCGTAAGCGAAAGCGTAAGCGAAAGCGTAAGCGAAAGCGTAAGCGAAAGCGTAAGCGAAAGCGTAAGCGAAAGCGTAAGCGAAAGCGTAAGCGAAAGCGTAAGCGAAAGCGTAAGCGAAAGCGTAAGCGAAAGCGTAAGCGAAAGCGTAAGCGAAAGCGTAAGCGAAAGCGTAAGCGAAAGCGTAAGCGAAAGCGTAAGCGAAAGCGTAAGCGAAAGCGTAAGCGAAAGCGTAAGCGAAAGCGTAAGCGAAAGCGTAAGCGAAAGCGTAAGCGAAAGCGTAAGCGAAAAGCGTAAGCGAAAGCGTAAGCGAAAGCGTAAGCGAAAGCGTAAGCGAAAGCGTAAGCGAAAGCGTAAGCGAAAGCGTAAGCGAAAGCGTAAGCGAAAGCGTAAGCGAAAAGCGTAAGCGAAAGCGTAAGCGAAAGCGTAAAGCGAAAGCGTAAGCGAAAGCGTAAGCGAAAGCGTAAGCGAAAGCGTAAGCGAAAGCGTAAGCGAAAGCGTAAGCGAAAGCGTAAGCGAAAGCGTAAGCGAAAGCGTAAGCGAAAGCGTAGACGTAGCCGCAAGCGTAGCCATAGCCATAGCCGTAGCCATAGCTGTATCATATCATATCATATCATATCATATCATCATATATCGTGACTACTAGAGCATATTATTTGAGACTATATCACTCACATAAGGGTCTCGGTCTACTATATGTGCAGTGTGCAGGTTTATTTGCAGATTTGGTAGATTACATAAATAATTTGCTCACTCTCTATCATATTTGAAAAGTAATCATTTCAAGTCTGTGGCATCGTTTGCTAATCCAGTTTTCCATTATGTGCCGTGGATCGTATGCGGCAGCTAGGCCAGCAAAAAGTAATTACATATTTGGTAGGAGATTGGGAACAACAAAAACATATGCCATTAACACTTAACACCGTGAAGTACCACAGGTCCCCAGAACACATTTGCATGTGTTTCAGGTCTGGGCGCGAACGAGGATCAATCCAGATGTAGACGGCAAAGACCTGGTCGTGATCCCCTCTACATTCGAGCCTGGCGAGGAGGCCGCTTACAGGTCTGCTGAGAGGCAACGGGTAGTGGAACGTCAACCCTCTCTGCCCGATCTCGCGAGGAGCGGGGTGCGGGCTGGGCCTTGATGAGTGAGCATCCTCTGTGTGCACGCAGATTGTGCATTTGGAGCGACGCCCCGTTACGCATCAAAGAGCTGAATGAATCTTGGACCAAGCTCGAGGTCTTTCCGCAGTCACACTTATACCTTTCATGGTCAGCGTTTGCAAAGGGTGCGAAGGGGAGGGGGGGAAAGCGGGGGAGGGGGGGAAAGGGGGGGAGGGGGTATTGGGGAAAAGGGGGGAATGTGGTAGGGGCGTATTTGCGATATATAATATATATTTCAAAACAAGTTCCACTCATCGACCTTTGAAAAGGTGGCTTCGGATTGGGAAAAGGTTCGGGCGGGCTTCTCTTTCCGCCTGAGGATTTCTTGCACATCAAAGCAACTGGCGCAGGCCAAAAAGCGTGCAGCAGGTCGCAGAAACAGTGTTACGTGGTCTCCAGCCCTGGAAGGAGAGGCGCCTACGGAGGACCGCACCTTGGCTGAACAGGCGCGGCGTGCCAAGGAAGAGGTTGGCAACCTAGGCATCAAGCACGTCGTGTGCGTGGCGATCACGCAGAGGTCTGACAATAGCTCGTTGGACACGCCAGAGGGTGTGTTTCGTCCGACTCCAGTTCCAAAAACAGCAGCCTCGTCCTCTACTTCCTCTCTGGCGTCATCGTTGCATTTATCGGCCTCTTCTACTTCCCTTGTCTCTCTGTCCAAGGATGTGCAGCTTGTGGAGGGTGTGCACCTTCTTCCCATAGGTTTCGCTCTCTTTCGACACAACGGACCAGGAGCTTCCGCACCTCCCTCTGGCATGCTTCAAGTTCTCCCTAGAGCTGCGTCTGGTCGCGCGGGTCGGCTGCATGAGGAGCAGCTGTCGTCGCTGGAGCCGTTAGAGCCGGGCCAGGACGCAGGCGTGGAGGACCTGCAGGGCTGCCGGCGAGTCTTCGTACATGCCTCGCCCGTGGCGCACACCCGCGAGCTCAGCACCAAACTGTATGTGACTCCTCCCTTAAACACTAAATCGCATCAATGACACATGTATGCTTTGTCTGAAGGTACATCTATTCCAACCCAAGTGGAGCTGACGCTTGCTATTCGATCTTGGCCCTCACCGGGTCACAAGTCTTCCACGGTCTATTGTTCTGCCTTGATGTAGCTAGCCATGCAGCTTTGTCTTGGTCTAGGCCCTTTTGTTTTGAACGTGTACGTGGATCCTAGTACATGTGGACACTCAGTGCTCGAGATGGTCAAGGAGGAGGGCTATTTGTCAGAACCTTCAATCAGCCCACTGAACACTGCAGCCACTACTGCCTCTACTACTACTTCGAATAATACTCTCAATTCTTCTTCTTCTTCTTCTTCTTCTTCTTCTTCTTCCTCCTCCTCCTCCTCCTCCTCCTCTTCCTCCTCTTCCTCCTCCCCCTCCTCCTCCTTTTCGTCGTCTTCGTCTTTTTACTCCGCCCCTGACGCTGCTCCCTCTGCGACTGCACCTGCCTCCTTGCTGCATCTCCTGTTGCGTCGTTTGCGTTGCAATGTTGACAGTTTACCCGACGTAGATGTCGAAATTTCCGACTCAGACCTTTCCAGACCCCATGTCAGGACTTCTCCCCCGACTCAGGAACAGAAACAACTCTTCGAACTCCGCAAGCCTTCACAAGTCCGGAGCAATCGGTACTCATGAGTTTGTGCGCAACAGGAACCACGACACAATGCGTTGCGGATGATGTGCTGTTGCAGCCAAGGCGTGGCGCTGACTTCAGACGGGGCCGTGCAGCACCTCCAAGCTCCCGCAGCAGATGGAGCAGGAGCCACCACCCCTACCAAGAATCCTACTTGGTCGGCGCTCAAAGGCAGCAAGAGCAGCAGGGGCCTGAGCAGGCTGCACCACAACAGGAGTGGCCTGGACGTGTCTCTACTCCAACACCATCCTTCGTCCAGGCTCCGGCGCCATCGCGTCCGCTTCGATTTGACCGCAAACGTGGAGTACGAAGCACCTGAGTATATTGGTACAAGATAGAGAAGCAACACACTTAATCAAGAGAACCACGGAGATACATGTGTTATACCAATCTCATATGACACGTGCCATTACATGCGAAGGGTTGAAAATAGAAAATAAATTGAAATACAACATAAACAAATCAGTAAAATAAAGTGAATAAAGTAAGCAAATGAAACAAATAAATTAAAAAAACAAATAAACAACAAAAAAGGATGATATGAAAAGCTTGGAAAAGCCACTTTTCATATCATCATGTACATACCCAAGCAAACAGACAAATTTAAAACTGCATGCCACTTTTCATATCATCATGCACACACCCAAGCAAACAGACCAATTAAAAGTATGAAATACGTTATGAGATGTGTGGCCCTGTTTGGGACCTAAATCACATTGACTCATTAGCATTTACAGTCACGCAAAAAGCGTTTCGATTCTTACATCAGGATGTACATGGGTATCAAGCTGGCTGTTTTAACCATTTACTGATGCTTAGCATTTTCGGGTTTAAGGCTTGGAACGCAGAATCGTGTTTAAAAAGAACGGTATATTTGATGCCGTTGCCTGACAGCGCCGCGCATAGCTTACTCGGCGTCGCATGGACAGCTGAGCTGCCTGACTCCAACGGGCAGCACAGGGTCCAGAGTCGCAGTCAGTGGCCGGGTCAGCCCTTCATTCCACACCACCCCTCCGTCCCCCCCCCCCCCCCTAACCACCTTTCCTCCATCCTCCTCTCACTAAGTCTGCTATGTGTTCATGCATGGAAGTGTACTCTTGAGGATGTATGCAGCGTGCAAAAGAGCATGCGTGCACATATGCACGTGATATGCACGCATATGTGTCATATAAGAGTAAAGTAATTTGGTTGTAAGCGTGGGCTATTTTTGTTGAATTGCGTAGCGTGCGCATGGAGGTGGAGGGAAAAGGCGTCGTAGAAGAGGTGGACATGTTGCCAGGAGGACAAGGATAACAGGAAGGGATGACTCAGCTTTGTTGGCATCGTTTGGACTCTTCTTTGGTAGCCGAGATGAGGATGAAGAAGAGGATGAGGAAGCTCAGAGCATGTGGCAAGGAGGCTTGTACAACATTCCTGACGCAAAGGAAAAGCCACCTTTGCAAGTGATGTCCCCATCTACATCCGAACGACTCAGTTCAGCAGCTATGGCAGGGCATTCGACTGCAGGACATGAACAAGAGGGTGGTCTTTCGCAAACTATGCAGGCGGTTGGCACTGCCATAGGACTAGTGGGTGCAGTTGCTTTGGTGTGGCTCATGGTGTCTCCCGATATGGCCGCGGAGCAGGGTAGAAGACGCTTGAGAAGCTGGAGGCGCAAAATTGCTCGCCTACTGTGACATCAAACTGCGGATCCGGCCGACATTTGCGTAGCAGTTAAAAATATCGACGTAAGGGAACCTCCATGTATACTCAAAGGATGTGTGCCACCCTAACTCTAAACCATACCCTAACCCTTGAATCTAGGCCGAAAATATGCATGGTCTCACTCCAATCAAATCTTTCTTTTGCACTTTTTTGGAATAGTATTATATAATAGCCTTACGGTAGCTAATAGGAACAACATTCGCACAACTGCAGTGAAGAACGTTTAGTGAACTGAATTTTTGAGTAAGAAAAAAAAAAACAATTCAGACTTTGCCTAGTACCAGTATTATTTATTAGTAATAATATTTTGTAGTACCCTCAGTACAGCTTGACGGAAATATTTTCATTCGAGAACACTGGCCGCAGCCACTCGTAGGGACGAGTGTAAGCCTCGGAGAGTTACTTAGTAGCGAAAAAGACTACTGGAAGATGCAACACTGCTTGGCTTACAGTCCGGACTGTTACTAGTGTTAGGATATTATATAGAATCGTGGAACTCTCAGCCTGACTTTGTTTGAAAAAATTTTCCCATCGTGCGAAATTCAGTACTAGTTTTTACGCAAACACTGTCACGGTTTTATTAGTTAGTAATAAAATACTTGCCACTCGTAGAGCCTGAGTGGGTGTTGGAACTAGTAATCTTCATAAATAAATACTGCTGTCGACATTCAAGAGAAAAAAATTGTGTGTTTTTATATTTTGATTGGAATTTAGATTTTGAGTCATTTTTTCGATTTTGTTTGAAAAATTCAAATTTCTCTATTTAACTGTAATATTTTGCGAAAATTTCCGTTTTTTGTGGACGCATATAGAAGTTAATTTGAGAAATTTAAATTTTTGTTACAAAATCGAAATTCCAACCAAAATCCGAAATCTGACCCAAAATCTGAAATTTAACAATTTTTTGATGACGTCTTGAATGTCGACAGCAATAGTGTTTGCGTAAAATAATAGTTAAGGGCCGGCCGTATCCATTGATCACTGGACAACGACTCTCAGAGGATCGAACTTTACTTGATTAGAGATATAGCCTGGATACTCAACCAGGCTGAGCAGTGTTACGGTTAAGTATTAACTAATAGATCGGTAACAGATATAGTACTCAGCTTGAACTAATATCTCCGTCTGATTATCTCCATGTATTTAACCGGGTCACCTGTTATGCGGCCCGGTTAGATCCCGTATTAGACCGTGATTGTAGGCGCAGATAGATAAATACAATAGTGTGTGCTACTTTAATATACCCCTGTGTCAATAAAGACACTGTAGGCATCACCCCCCGGATAGCCGAAAGTACCTTTTCCTGGTGACAGGTGCACCAGCTTGTTTTTCAGTATTATTTGTCCGGATTGGACCTGATGCCATTTTATTCCTGGTCTGTTGCCGTTTTCCTTTTTGGCTTCACTGAGCTAATACAACGAGACATCATTTTCATTCTTGAGGACTGTGTTTGGTTGTATTACCGACTTTTTTCGAGCTATCGTTGGCGGCATTACATTTGGAGTCCACATCACTAGGGTGATTTCTTTCTGCTTTGCCACACAGGCAACAGAGTGAATTTTCACTGACCTGTCTCACACGGGGACGTCAGACGAAAACAAATACTCCAACACAGCTCCCTCATAACTCTTTCACAAAACAAATAATTTGATTGGTCTCAAGCAGGTGTCTCGTACCCTCTAGCCCAATCAGTATCTGTGTGCTCACAAGGAGACATCAGATACAAACTCTCTGTCGTTTTTGCTGGTCTCACACAGAGACCAAGAAGAAGGAGGTGGACAGAAGAGTGAAGGAACACACACAAAACACAAACAAGCATAGGGACAGGAGCACAACACTTTACCCTTCTAGTTTGTGCATTTATCTGCATTATCTCACACATACGTCAGAGTACTTTTGCAAATCTCTGATCGTTTTCTAAAGGTAGGTCTGAGAACCTATCCGACCGACTGTCGACTTCTCAAGGAGATCTTTTCTAGCTTCTCTATTACTATCTGTGTGTAGGTCCAAGTGCCTCATACTAGATACAGTATAGAAAAGAAGGAGGAGAAAGTAATCTGAGTAAGGAGAACAAGAAATCGAAGAAAGTCTCAAAGACTATTTTTCTCAAACAAAAACAAACATACAAACAGTGTTTCATAGAGGAAAGGGAATCTTATCCTACCCTCTCTATTAGTTTCTCTCTTCACTAGTCAATCGACTGAAGGAGGAACAGAACACAAACGAACAAAAACCAAACATAGGAGCTGACACTGTCCTCCTGTTGATCACTACTACGACATCATGTCGACAGAGACCGCCGAAGTGAGTGAATTCTCGGAGGCAGATCAAAGAAGAGAAGAAGAAGAAGCAGGAGGAGGAGGAAGAAGAGGATTGAATGAAGGAGGAGGAGGAGGATTGAATGAAGGAGGAGGAGATGAAGGAGTAGGAGGAGGAGTAGAAGAGGGCTGGGATGATGAAGGAAGATATGGAGGAGACGAAGATGAAGGAGGATTTGAACAAGAAGAGACGGGAGGAGGAGGAGCATATGGTAATCCCTTACCACCTGCCTACACGGGAGGAGGAGGACGAAAAATGATCGACTTGATTCATAGTGATGGAGAGGAGATCACAGTGGAGGAACAACAGTGGGTGCAAGACCACTATGACCTCACTAAAGAAGAGTTTGATAACAAGATGGGGGTAGAGAAGGACACCTATGTGTGGATCCCTCAGGATCAAAGAAGAGAGAAAAGTCGTGCTAAAAAGGATGTCTATATCCTATTATCAAACACAGCACAGCTCCTCGGCAAACTGGTCTCTGATCCAGAAGAGAGAAAGAAGATACAGCATATCAAGTTTGGGGACACACACACCCACCTTGAATTACTCGATGCTATCTTTGGGGTGTACACTCAAACCCTGATTTGGGAACGTACATACGGCCCACGATGTGAGGGTTACCTCCAGTACACAAACCCAAGAGCAACGGCCAGATTCCTCGCGACTGGTCAGGAGGCAGTCGATGTAACAAAAATGAAGACCAATCTGGGTTCGAAAAACTCGAGTGGCATATTTCATTTTTTTACAATGGAAATAAAGGCCTTGGAGGAGGGGAAGGCAGAGATGGAAAAAAGCATTAAGGCAGCAGGAGAAACTCATCCTGTGATTGATGAGTTAGAGAAGACCGACAGAGTTCTGACCAAGATCAGACTGTTGATGGGTGCGTTACTGCACAAGGAGGCATGGAAGAGATGGATTCCTACCAAGGATCACTCTGTCCTTAAATCACTTAGTAACGCACCACCGGTCGCCAACAAAGCAGGTGTTGACCAATATGTGGAGAAATATAATTTTCTCAGATCTGCTTCTGAATTGGTGGCCTTTATCACTCATGCTCAAAAGCTGGTGATATCTGAGAAGAAGAAGGCGAAAGAGAATGAGGAGTTCGAGAAGACGATGAGACTGGAAAGAATGAAAGCAAAAGTGAGTGGTGCAAAGACACACCCTCCGACATATTTGACCCCACCAGCTCCTGCCCCACCAGCCCCTGCACCCTCGGGCTCAACTACGGTGGTGGTCACAAACACGGAGAAGAAGGACAGACAGAACATCATAAATGCCTTCAAGGGGAAGAAAGGAGGAGTGGCAAGTCTCATGCTATATGCCAAGACGAGCTCAGACAAAGACTCTGATGCTTCGCTTTTGAGCAAGCTCAAAGAGATCAATGCCTGCATGAAGGCTTTTCCTTGCGACGAAACGCAGGAATACGAGGCCCTTGGTACTGTTTTTGACCAATCTCTAGTCTCGGAGGGATTTGATCTGACACAGTACAAGTTTTTGAGAAAGAAGGAGGAGATTAAGAGAAACAATGCAACAGGCCTAGACGCTCAGTGTGAACTGGCGGTGGCCACACTCATTTCATATTTTCAATCTCATGGATACCAGCATCTCTGCACTGGTACTCTCATACGATTTGAAATCTTTGAGACAGTGGCGATGAGTTTGAGGAGTGCTGTTGGCTTGGCGGCGACCCTTACGGAGGTAGTTTCCTCCTATGGGCTATTCTATGGCCGCAAGTCGATCATCCTCTATTTCTTTTCGGCGTTACACACAGTTAACCCGAGCAAGCTTACTCAGCTCATACAACAATGCTCGACGTTTAGCTCAGTGAAGTCCAAGAACTTCCTCGAGACACACGTGTTCGAAAATACGGTTCAAAGCGTTGCTCCGTCAGCACTGTTTCAAGAAGTGATGAGTGCATGCTCAAACATGGACTCGCTCACGGAGGCACATACGGCACAGGCAGGCGGTGTACCTGTTGGCGCACAAGCCACGTACACAAACAGAGTTGCCGGTTGGAAGAGACAGAGAGAGCCAGACCTGAAGACCGCATGTTGGAGGTGGTTCGCGGGCTTGCAGTGTAAGGCACAGATGGAGAACAGAGACTGCTCTTTCAATCATGATAGGCAGAACCCAACAGCAAGGGCAAATTTTCTGAGCAGGACGGAAGGCAAGAAACCGGGCCTTTTCAATATGCTTCAGATTGCCGCTGTGAACGAAGGTTGGTATGCCAATATGTGTGATGATGAGGAGTTACGAGAGGCAATCATTACCTACATGAAGAGGATGAAGGAGAAGAAGGAGGAAAGGGAGAGACAAAAGAACTTAAAGGCCTCTCAAAGAGGACGAGAAGGAGGAGCAGGAGCAGGAGGACGAGGAGGAGGAGGAGGACGAGGACGAGGAACATGGAGAGGAGCACCCCTCAGAGAGGAAGAGGAGGAGGTCGGGGATATACCCCTTATGGAGGGAGAGCTGTTCGAGCTCCAGCCCCCCCACCAAGAGGAGGAGGAGGCTCGTGGGCAAGCTCCAACCCGAATTTCGGTCGAGCTCAGGCCTACAACACTGCCTCTGAGACCGATACGTCATCCCACCCGGACACTACTCAAGGTAATCGTTTCGAGGTGGTGGAATGACTGGAGGGGGAAGAAGAGAGGAAGGAGAAGACTGTGAAGTTTAACCCTAAAGTCACAGTGCTTTCTAATGCTGTTGTGCAGACTGGGTCAACGCTTCCTCTATGTGAAAACAAAGATGTGGGTACACAGAGACTGCAGCCCCAAGGTAGTCTCATACCCGTTCATACAGCACGGTTACCAATGATAACTGATGCAAATAGGAAGGCGAGACTTGCGATGGAGGCGAGGAGGCCAATGGCAGACGTATCGCCTCGGCCAAGCAAACAACCACGAACAGACTCAATGTCTACGATCGCGGCGGGTGGCGAGCAAAAAGACAATGTGTGTACTCAAGTGCCACAAGACAATGTCGCTCACATAGTAAACGCACCAGTACCGCAGAATAATAACAATGTTAATGAGGTGAAGCAGGAGGAGAAGAAGGAGGAGTTGAAAAACTTAGAGACAAGACTCCAAAATTTGGAACGTAAAGTTCTTGTTCTCGCAGCCAATATACACAGGCCCGATGCTCTGTGTTATACGGAACTTTATTGTGAAACATTGAAGACAATATTAAAAGTTGGTAATGATACGATGGCGAATATTAATATTGTCGGCCGGAAGTTTTTAAATCGATACCGGGATTGGGTGGACGGAAATATGAAAAAGTCAACGGGCACTCTCAAAGGAGTGAGCAGCCGGACGGATATCACGGGAATCATCACACTGACCTTTAAATTGAAATCCGCACGAGTATACCGTATGGACCTCTATGTCGTCCCCGGTTACCACGGGTCAATATTACTATCGTATGACCAATTGGCTACGATGGGGGCTGTGATTGATTGCGCCGCACGGCGAGTGATATATGGAGTAAAAAGAGGAGAAGAGAACGATATTGATCCCTTCAACGCTACTGACTCTTATGAGGCTTATGAGCTGAGTCTAGCGACGGATCACAAAAAGATGGCCATCGCACATGAGGCACTTGAGGTGTACGTTCACCCCCATGTCGTAAGACCGGATGAACTGTCCTGGACCGACAATTGGGAATCCCAAGTGTGCACTGTCACAGTTCCGACATGCCATTGGGACAAAAAGTCTATTGATGACTTGATCGAGAAGCGAAAGGAGGAGATTATATGTGTCGCACAAATAAGCCCGTCGTCGGCGAGATTCGCGGAAGGAGTAGGAACAGATGTCCATATTACTAACGGATACTGTTTCCATGCGAAAGTAGGAGAAGAAAAAAGGGAGGCGTTTGTACCAAGGAGAACGGGGCGAATTCCGGATACTCCACCAGAAACTATTAAAAGTTTTATTACTGATTTCTGGGGTGACGAGCCGACGTGGCCGCGTTCACTGTCTGAAGTGAAGAAATGCGTACGGACTTTATTCGAAAATAATAAGCCGTATACTATTATCCTGCCATATAATGAGAAGGCGATATGGGCGCCGGAAATAAGGGACCGGCTTATTGATCATCCTATACCGGTACCCTCTCGCAAGCAACAGCTAGTGGTGGCTTGTCGTATGGGAACTGGTCAGCAGAGCAGTGCATACAAGCGGAAGCTCAGAGACCTCGACAAGTTGAAATTGATACCGCAAGCATTCACATGCTTTGATGGTTTTTACACCCGTAAAGCTCCTTTGCAATACGCGAGACTCATTGACATGCTGGTGGAGCTCGGTAAAGATGATGAGCCGGACACGGTCACGTATGAAAAGACGGGCCTAGATGATGTCTCGGAAGAGGACTTAGGCTTGGAGGAGGACAGAGAACCCCTCAAGCAGCATAAGCAGATGTCTGATGAAGATTTTCAAGAGGCGGCGCGGAAAATATTGGAAGAAGGAGTAGGCACGGAGAAGGAGAAGGAGCTTTTAAAAGCCAAATTAGAGGCGAACAAGGAAATTTTTGACCCTCCACATGCAGGTGGTGTCAAGCCTGAAGATTTCACTGCGGTTATTTACAAATACCGGGTGCGGAGCCGTCACCTGCACCACGAAGGGCGAATTTGAGTATACATGAGGCGAAGATAGCGGAGGAGCTAGCAAGACAGCTGCTCAATGAGGACTTTATTGAGAGATCAACATATCCAATAGTCTCACAACCGAGAATAGTGCCGAAGCCAGGAGGAGAATGGCGCCTGACAGTTAACTATGCTCGTGTTAACAAGGTGCTGGAGGAAGAGAGAAATCCTCTCCCGACATTAGAAGAAGGAAGGAGAGTACTGCGGAATGCAAAATTCTATTCGGTCATTGACCTTCAGAATGGCTTCTGGCAGATACCACTGGAGGACAAGTCCAGATGGCTGACGGCGTTTGTGGTGGGTATGGAAATATACCAATGCAAAGTGCTTCCGATGGGCCTCAAGCAAGCCCCAGGACTTTTCCAGAAGGCAATGCAGAAGATGTTGAGCAGTCAGTACGATGATTTGTCTGACGGAGGCTTTATGAGAAGGCGGGGACAGAAGGCGGGAGAATATGCATTTTGCTATATCGATGACATTATCGTATACTCTAACACAATGGAGGAGCATATCGATCATTTGTCCTATATATTCAGGCGCATCGGAGCTTTTGGCCTGAAGTGCAATCTAAAGAAGTGTCAACTTGCCAAGACGAGTGTGACATACTTAGGGTACGAGATCTCCCATGATCGAGTCTCGATATCCAAAGAGAAGAGGGAGGAGATTATGAATCGACCGATACCGAAGAACCGCACTGAATTGCACTCATTCCTTGCGATGGCGCAATACTATAGCCAGTTTATGCCCGATTGGGGTGCAACACGGGCTAAGTTGGAGAAAATGATAGATTTTGGAGACTTTGAGAAGTGGGGCGAAGAGGCTTTGCAAGCGTTTCATGCGCTCAAAGATCTTATTTATAAAGACCCGAAAGACGGAGGACTGGTGTTAACGATGCCCGACTTTACGAAACAATTCGTAGTCGATACAGACGCATCTAAGTTTGCGATTGGGGCTGTATTACAACAAGAGGATGAGGAGAAGAAATTACGCCCAATCATGTTTATTAGTAGGAAGTTGTGTGCGGCGGAGAGAAACTATTGCACAAGGCAAAGAGAGGCGTTAGCGGTGGTGTGGGCCCTCAAGAGGCTCAGAGAGTATTTGTGGGGAGGACCTCAATTTACTGTCAGAACTGATCATCATAACCTGTTATGGTTGATAAATCATGAACAGACTGGACGACTGGCGCGGTGGCAAGCGTTCTTGTTTTGTTTCGATTTTACAATGGTCCATCTACCGGGAAAGCAAAATGTGGTCGCTGATAGCCTCTCTAGGCTAGAGTTTAACTCAGAAGTATCGGCGTTGGTGTCCACGGTGGAGATGGAAGACTTGTCCACTGACAAGGTGTATGAGGTCAGCCACATTCAGGCGATGGAGATGGCGAGTGGAGTCCGATATGACCGCTCAGGTCTACGGTACAGTCCACAAGGCCCGGATCACGGGATATGTTGTGAGCTACATACCCAGGAGGACGCTGAGTGGTCCTATGAGGTATATGAGAATGCGAAGGCGAACATAAGAGAGGAAGAGGAGACGCAGGATTTTTATGCGGAGCCTCCTCAAGAGCGGAGAAGTGACCTAGACGATGACCCGGAAAGAATCAGGATACGGCTAGAAGATGGTACTATCCATATAGCCTCGCCTACCGCATGGAGGCAACAACAGGCTCAAGATCCGGAGTTTAAGAAACTCGTACAGTTATATCAGAACCCGGATGAGCTGAAGATGACGAAAGCGATCAAAGATCAGATGAAGGAGATGGGATGGAGAGATGGTCTACTGTGGTACAAGGGCCTTCACGGTCGCTATGCGTCACAGCCGGACAAATGGACCCTTTGGGTACCGGAGAGTCTGAGACGATTTATATTTGTCGCAGCCCACAATTGCCCACTTTTGGCGCATCCGGGTCGACAACGAACTCATATGTTCGTAGCGAGGCGATTCTGGTGGAAGAAGATGAAGGAGGAGATAGATCAGGCGGTGGATGCATGCATCCCGTGCAAGATAAACAAAACACCACTGAAGGCAAATTTCGGCCTGATTGGCGAATTTCCTCTTCATGCGGGGATGTTTGAGTTTATACACATTGATCATGTGGGACCTTTCCCAGAATCGAAGGATGGTTACAAATACCTCCTTACGGCTATTGACAGAGCCACCAACTATGTGTGGATCATCCCTGTCAAAGACGTTACCGGCAAGACGACGGCCGAGGCGCTGATCGATAGGATCATCTCACAGATCGGAGTACCAAGAATCATATGTTCTGATCGAGGCTCGGACTTTAATAACGAGGTCATCGACAAACTATCTAAGTATTACGGGATGAAATGGCAATATGTTACTGCCTATAACCCGCGAGCAAATGGGAAAACCGAGCGGGTACACAGACCCCTCAAAGCCTCACTAAAGATGTATTGCACGAAGAAGGAGAATCAAAGAGCATGGGTCGAGGCAGCACCATCATTTGCGTTTGCAATGAACTGTCTACCCTCTACGGCGTTAGGAGGCTCGAAGAGCTCAATCTCGCCATATCAGTTAGTATATGGGCGTGAGCCTGATATCCCGACTTCGCTCCTTCACCCAAAAGACACTTGGGCGGATGCGGATGAGTTGTTTGGGATGAGACTTAGGGTGAAGATGGAGGTGGAACAAATAGTCAGGGCGCATAGAGAGA
>WBZZ01000446.1:0-2500 GCA_019918135.1 Paulinella micropora
TGAATCCTTTAGATCGTTGAAACAAGACACTCTACCACCATCAGATTTCGGATTTTTGTTTCTTTTAGAAGTGCTGTTTAAGTGCATAGGCACTCAAATATCCCCACTCGCCCACCCCCATATATGATGTCTTTTCGTTGGGGGGGGGTGGGGGGGGGTGACTGAGTGATGAGAAACAATTTACACCCCACAATTCACAACTCACACAAATATACATCTAATGCATCTCCACATCATGCACAATCACGCATATTCCATGCACAATATACGCACAATATCACGCACAATCTAGGTCTCTTTGTGTAGGAAAATACACAAGACCTAGGAGAGAGGGGAGAGAACTCATGGGATGTTTGGTATGCTGTGAAATGACGTTTTTTCAAGCTTGCGCAGCAAAAGATTGTTTTAGGAGACCATTCTCAAGGACTCCACAAAACGTCAAGTCTAGTCTAGTTTGGTCTAGTCTTCTAGCCTAGTCTTGTCTAGCCTAGTCTGACTAGTAGTAGTAGTAGTAGTAGTAGTAGTGGTAGTAGTAGTAGTAGTAGTAGTAGTAGTAGTAGTAGTAGTAGTAGTAGTAGTAGTGTAGTAGTTAGTAGTAGTAGTAGTTAGTAGTAGTAGTAGTTAGTAGTAGTAGTTGCCATCTAGTTAAGTCAATAGCTCTTGAGCTAACGATTTGTATGGATGACCAGAGGTTACAATTAACTTCATTAAATCGAAAGCCTAGGCCTAGAAGTAGTAGTAGTAGTAGTAGTAGTAGTAGTAGTGGTAGTAGTAGTAGTAGTAGTAGTAGTAGTAGTAGTAGTAGTAGTAGTAGTAGCAGTGCCTCCACTCTTATGTTGAAGCTGTAATTCGGGTAAAAACATAAATTTAACGCGGTTATGATAGCAAACGCTGCATCATTATCAGGTTATTTTTATCGTTTTTCCTGTTGGCTGAATAAGAAAAAAACAGTTACCTCTACTAGCCTAGCCTACCTAGTAGTAGTAGTAGTAGTAGTAGTAGTAGTAGTAGTGGTAGTAGTAATAGCAGCAGCACCAGCAGCAGTAGCAGCAGCAGCAGTAGCAGCAGCAGCAGCAGTAGCAACAGCAGCAGTAGTATAGTAGTAGTAGTAGTAGTAGTAGTAGTAGTAGTAGTAGTAGTAGTAGTAGTGGTAGTAGTAGTAGTAGTAGTAGTAGTAGTAGTAGTAGTAGTAGTAGTAGTAGTAGTAGTAGTAGTTGTAGTAGTAGTAGAGTGGTGGTAGGTAGGTGCAGTAGTAATAGTAGTAGTAGTAGCAGTAGAGGTAATAGTAGTAGTAGTAGTAGTAGTAGTAGTAGTAGTAGTAGTAGTAGTAGTAGTAGTAGTAGTAGTAGTAGTAGTAGTAGTAGTAGTAGTAATAGTAATAGTAGTAGTAGTAATAGTAGTAGAAGTAGTAGTAGTAGTAGTAGTAGTAGTAGTAGTAGTAGTAGTAGTAGTAGTAGCAGTAGTAGTAGTAGTAGTAGTAGTAGTAGTAGTAGTAGTAGTAGTAGTAGTGTGCTGGTACACGAAAAAACATTGAAAACACATTAAGACAAACAAACAGTGCAAATTCTAGTTTTTCTAGGGCACCAAGGCACAAATGACGAGTGTATGGCAACATGTAAATATTTTTCTTGCACCAAGGCAACAACATGCTTTCGCGCTCCCTCTCTGGAAAATCAAACATTTTATACGTACAAAGTGGTGTTTGTGTTCTTTTCTCTGCTAGCTTCTTGTGGTTTCTGCCACGCTGCTCGGGTGAAGTCATTTGGAAATGCAGGCCCAGGTTGTTTCTGTCGCCTCCCGCCTTCTGGCTCGCGCGTTTCACCTTGCACTGCAAACCCCCACCACCCACCCACACCCATCCCCAAACCCACCACCACCACCACCCACCCACACCCAAAACACACACACACACACACAAACACAAACACACACACACACAAACACAAACACACACAAACACACACACAGATAGACACACACACACACACACACACGCACACACACACACCCACACGCACACACACACCTCCCCGCGCTCTTCCCTGCCCCTTTGCCCCGCCGTTGCGCTCTTTCGCTCCAGATTCTGCTGCAACCATACTACTACAGAACACAACACACCACCACCACACACTAGCCAGATGGATGGATAGATAGACAGATAGAGATAGAGATAGATAGATAGATAGATAGATAGATAGATAGATAGATAGATAGATAGATAGATAGATAGATAGATACATACATAGATAGATAGATAGATAGATAGATAGATAGATATAGATATATAGATAGATAGATAGATATCCAACTAGACAGGGAGTTAGGCAGCAGAGAGTCAATCAGACAGACAGACAGATAGACAGACAGACGGATAGATAGATAGATAGATATATAGATAGATAGATAGATAGATAGATAGATAGATAGATAGATAGATAGATAGATAGATAGATAGATTGGTAGGTAGGTAGGTAGATAGATAGATAGATAGATAGATAGA
>WBZZ01000446.1:7500-23155 GCA_019918135.1 Paulinella micropora
CCTTTTCATCTTCGATTTCTTCTGTTTCTTCTCTGCTCTCCAGTTCTTGTTTTCCCTCGTTCTATTCGCTGTCTTGGTTCTTATTTCCTTTTTCTTTCCTTTTCCTTTTTTCTCTGTTTTTCTCCTGGCAGTTTTCTCTGTTTTTGCACTCTTTACTGGTTCTTCTTTCCCTTTCTTCTCTCTCTTTTCTGCACTTTCCACCTTTCTTTCCTCTGTTTCTTCCCTTTTTTTATTTTATTTTTTAACGCTTGTGCCACCTCATAATTAAGTCTTCTATTCTTTTTTACGCACACACTGTTTTAATAGTCAAATACTTGCCACTATTAGGAATAAGTGGGAAGCTGCTTCTATCTCTTCTGCTTTTTACGCACGCACTGTTTTAATAAAATACTTGCTTCCCACTCAGCTTTACGATTGGCAAGAACAACAATCATAGTATTTTATTAAAACAGTGCTCAGTTGCGTAAATAATACATACTGGTAAGCTTACTATTAATAATAAATAAATTTTTTTCAAGTTACGTTAGCACTGGCATAGTACTGTTTTAATATATACAGTAAACTTTCAACTCATAATGACCGTAGGCTTCCCAACTTTACCGGAAATTACCGCGCGGCCGGGCAAGCACTGTCTGCAGTAACAAAGCTGTAATATATTACTTAATAATAATAACACTAAAACCACGTTAGACTATTATTATTAATATAATAATCTATGAGTGATAGCGCTACAACGCTCTATCAGCAGTACTACCAATGACTACAGCTTTAATAAGAAAGGCCCGCCGCCAACAGAACGCGCCACGTGACGCCGCCGTAACCCGGCGGCTTGACTGGGCGGGCAGCCTCGGATCATAAGTAAACTTCAACGCTCTACCGACACAGTTACTCTGATACGGCCGGCAACGTTAACTACTCTTAATTAAGATTATTAGCTCAAACACTCCCCCTGGAACAGTGGCAAAGTTAATTAAGTAAGTAAGTTACTGCCGGTCCTAACTAGAAGGATAGTAAGTGACTTACGACATGAAAGTTTGTGAGTCAACACTGATTGGAAAATACAAACTCCAAACGTATACCCTTACCCTCACGCTCTCCGAGAAGTAATGTCGGGATTGGCTACCCTACTATCCACAGCAAGTATGTATCAATTAAAGTACATCATAGTACAATGCAGCGGGCCTGTGGTATAGCTGTGCCGCTACCCAACGAGAAGAGGCCACCGATCAGTGACTTTCCCTAACCTCTCACTCGAATACTACTGGGTAAAAGTAATGTAGATAGACCTAGTAATCAATATTAATATTTATAGCCTACTGTTACATGGACCGGCCGTGTAAGAGTAACGGTGTCGGGCGTTAGGGCCATTATTTATATCCGGCCAGTCATATTACTCTGCGCGGAAGTCTTTGTTGGTTCTGCGCGTTATTACTAACTTGAAGCTTTGTTACTGCAGACGCGGTTAGTAGTGAGTTCCGGACCTTTATATTAAGTTATATTGGTCTAACAGCTTATCGAGCCTTGTTGTGCGAACTCTGACAAAATCATTGCCCCTACCTGTCTGCACAGTCCCATGTTTATGAGTTAATTTTTTATGACCTAACAATGATGTGCATATATTTATCATCCGGTGCCTATCATTTTAATATCAAAACCCTCTCTGGAGGTTGCCACCCCCCTCCCCCTTCCCCCCCCCTCCCCCCCCCCCCCCCCTAAAAAAGCAATTCCAATTCACGAAATAATTATTCCAACCTCTTTACCATGAACTAACCATACTCTGCAAGAAATGTAGCAAGAAAGGCATCGCTGCTGACACAGCGAAGATCGACTCCATCCTCCGAATGGCTGATCCCTCCAATGTGTCTGAAGTTCGATCCGTTCTGGGTATGACCAACTTCATACAGGCTCATATCCCCTACTGCCCCCGCCTTGTATCCCCTCTCACGAACTTGCTCAAGTCCACTCACGCCCGACCGGCAGGTCAACCCTATCTTCATCAGGACGAGCGGAAAAGTATGAAGAAGCTCCAACGTGTGCTTACTACGCCGCCTCCTGCCCTGGCTAAGTATGAGTCTTCCAACCACCTTTGCCTTCGGACGGACGCCAGTCAAATAGGCATTGTTGGTGCCCTTCATACTGGCCCTGACCGCGACGCCCCTTTCATCCAATACTTCTCTCTCAAGTTCACAGACACGCAGACCCGCCGGGCGACCTACGTGCGAGAACCCTACGGTGTCATCTACGGAGTTCAACAGTGCCGCTACTACAGCGACGCTAGCGACTATGAGCTCACCATCGTCACCGATCCCCAGCTACTCCTGTGGTTATGGCACGCTCACAGCCCCATGGTCGTCGGATGGATTTTGGACAATCTACAGACGATTGGTTTCAAAGTAGAATACCCCCCCGGTAAACAAAACCTCCTCCCGAATGGTCTGTCCCGTGTCCCCTGCATAAGCTCAGGCGTCCCGACTGCCATTGGTGCAGCCGAAGCTACCCTACAGTTCCTCGCAACTATTCCACTGCCTAGAGCAGGCTCTACTCTCTGGCTCGCCATCGAAGGCACACATGCCGCCTTGGAGACGAAACTCAAGTCTCTCTCCTGCCGCATCATCCGCGCTGGCCCGACACTACGAAACATTCAAGCCCCGTGGGACTTGGCTATTGTCATCCCCTCTGTTGAACGCTCTGCGGCCGTCGCGCGTGACATGTTTGCCCTTCCTAAGCCATTTGCCCTGCTCGTGCCGCAGGACCTCGTCCACTGCGTCCCGGACCATACCCTCCCACAAGAGGCCGTCGAGACATGCCGTAAGATTCTATTTCTTGACGACAACTTAGTGTGGCTGGTCTTTTGCCTCGGCATGGAACAACATCACATGTACCCTCTTGTCGCTACTTCGCACGCTCCTCGCGTCACGCACCAGCAAGCCATAGACGCGCGACGACAACTACGATGACGACACCAACTACACCACTGACGAGGATCCGGAGAATAAGGAAGATGGCCTCGTGGTTCACCAACTCGGTATAACCTCGGACACCAACCCTCCCCTTCGACATCACCAACGATCAAGTCGTTCATCGGCACATCGAGTGGCGTTCCTTCAAGAAAAACAAGCACAAAGGTCGGCTTCCCGCCAATGTTCTTAAGCGTCTTCGAGGTACCAACATCACCGGCGAATCCTTCCCATTGGACGTCTTCCAGAAAGACAAACAAGCAAAGTCCAAGGAGTGGCCACCCCCTTTCACTCTCAAGTGGGTTTTACCCATCGTATTTACTTCACCCGCCCCCCGCCCAGCGCTTTTCCCACTTGAACCGTCATCGTCCCTAGAAACATTACGCCATGACCGGCGTACCCATGTAAGTCCTTGATCGCCTCTTGTGCCTGCAGGTCAACGATTATTCTCACCGAAATTGAACCCCTCAGTGGTTATATCGGCACGGCATGCTTGGTGCTTCATTGGTTCATCTCGGCTATGTGATACCCGGCCACCTAATTTTCTACGGCTCGACATCGCCTCCCGATATCATCGCTCGCTACTGCACCTCAATTGTCCCAGTCCCGCTGCAGATCATGGATATCCGGCCCCGGCTGATCATCATCCGCATCGCGCCAGTATAAACGCATCATTCTTTTACTCACCAATGGTTTAAGAGACTCACCCACCTCTCTTTTTCCTTTTAACATTTTTTTAGCAAGACAACATACTTCGTTCGTTAATCACTCATTCTGTACGCAACTCAACTCAACCGTTAGGTCTGGGGGGGGGGGGGGGGAGCTATCAGACTGAGCACCTTAACGACCGGCCAAAACCTTTAGCGTTGATAAGCCACTCTTTTTGACCGGTTCATCAGATTCTCCTCTGCACGACGTTTCGACTTCACCAACTAGTTTTCGATTCCGTTCAGAAATGATTTCAAACGATTAAGGCAAAGATCTTTTTAGAAAAGATTAACCATTGCCTTTTTCCTCCATATATTACCTTTTCCCCCGATTTCCCTTGAAACACGCTTTACGGTAAATTTGTGGACAAGGGACGGAAACGCAATGTTTGACTGTCATTTTCGCCGTTCCCAGTTATT
This sequence comes from Paulinella micropora, assembly GCA_019918135.1. Lineage (NCBI taxonomy): Eukaryota > Cercozoa > Imbricatea > Euglyphida > Paulinellidae > Paulinella > Paulinella micropora. The sequence goes on from WBZZ01000446.1 coordinate 11,585, forward strand.
TTCGCCTAGGCCTCACAAATCAATTTGGGTTTTCAAGTCTACCAACCCGACACTATCTGTTTATGACTGTTAACTCGAAACCGAAAGACACTATCAGTTTGAGAACTGGAGACCTCACAATCTAGGTTCTACACTTGATCGTACGTTGCACCCAAGCCTGCAAAGAGTTCGAAATTACGTAAATAAACGAAGTGACCTCTCTACTATTTACTGGTATTTCACCTGCTCTTACAGAGTCAGGACTCAATGCAGCCATAGTGTTCTAAACAAGAGTTCGTTGTATCTGCCTACTTGAAGAGTTTTAATACAAACTCACACGTTCAGTACCTGGTTAAAACTGTCATAACTTGTACTTGTTACGTTTTCAACTGCCGTTAACAGATCAATTTATTTCCTTTTACCGGTTAACTTTTTAGAAAATGTTGACTATTGCCTTTTCCCCCATATCTGAACTTTATTTCCTTTGACCGCCTTTTCCGGTCCACAGTCATAATTGTTGATAGGTAAATAGGCAACACACAGGTAAAGTGGTAATACTTAACATATTTTACTTTCTTTTTCCAGACTGACTTGAAGAAGTCAAACCGCTACACAACTCGTGCTCGCACTTGAAATATTCTCGTTAGTTCTCAGAATTTGCATTGTTTCGCAAGGGACAAGTAGTCTGTCTAGCAAGTGTACTAAATAAACTGGAATTGATCATCCCAGCGTCTTTTGGTACCTTCCCTGTTCTCGGAAGTATTTTGAGATCAAATGACAGCCGTGTGTGTATTCATTTGAATGCCGGTTGGTAATTTCCCCACATGAGGGTAGTCAAGACTTACAATTCGAATTTCCCTTTATTTTCGGAAGAGTCACTAAGTGTGTGTGCTGTGCACAGCTCGAATTGGGGAACACCTACCTGCTTCTGGAAACACCAAAAGCGAGCAAGCTCAAGGTCTGCCATTACACCCACACAGGACAGCTAGCTCACCTGTCTTTGAGTGGCCGGTCATGGTGACCGTTGTTCATGTTCACCACACGCAGAGAGGCGACTTGTACCATGTATTCAAGTCTTGCTCAAGTCTGTTCAAGTCTGTTCAAGTCTGTTCAAGTCCCTTGCATACATAGGACAGTCCCTCAAGCAAGACCCATCGAGTAGCAACCAACCCTAAAGGTCTCCTTTGCAAATTCCTGTTTGCTACATCGTGGGCCTTCTACGTTCAAGTGTGACAAAATGAGCCTTCCAGCCTCATTTCCACGCCCCAATTAAGACCTGGTCAGTCAGGAAGTCTACCACCGAGAAGAATGCCTCAACATCTCTCGTACGCTGCGCACCAACCTCAAGGTCCCCTTCATGGACACATACAGGAAGGCCCTCAAGGACGGCTTGGCCAAGAAGCTCTCGCCCCAGACGGACGGAATCAGCTGCGCCCACTTCATTAAGGTCGTACTAATGACTTTAAATAAGGACCTCGGCCCCCTCTTAGCGAAAGCATTAAAGGACGGCCTTGTCAATCTTGAGGAGGAGCCTTTTCTCCCCATGCAGCCCCTTGAGCAGATGGTGGATTATTGGTTAGACCCATCCACTTTCCACAAGTGGACCGCTTATAGGGTTGAGAGAGACCTAGCTATAAGTAGGTACAACGACCTTGCGAAAAAGGACGGTTGGGTTCTGTCCCCGGACAACGTCCCCAACTCCATACGCTACGTGACGGTTCCTGCACCAGCGGCCACGGCGGCTCCTACCATGGGCCCAACTCGCCCCCCGCTGGCAGGAGCAACGACTACGACCACGACTACGACCACGGCTACAGCTACGGCAGCGACGATGCCTCCGGCTACGGCGGCAGCATCGTTATCGCGCTTCATGGCGGCCCCGCCCCAGTAAGGTTCCCCCCAACAGGCTCCCAACGCTTTAGTGGCCCCATCACAGCCCTCCCAGGTCGATCCTCCCGCCCTTCAGGAAGTCGTCTGGGCCCCATAGGCGGGTCAGAGGCACAGCGTTCCCTGTTTACCCGACCGAGACCGGTTTCTGATGGGGTACTTTCCCCACTAGCATCAGGGTATGGCTCACCCCCGACCCCGAGGTTTTCTCAACGGAGCCCAAGCATCCCGGGATCATTCGCCTCCCCTCCGGACTCCCGGTACGAAGTCAGCGGCGCGCTTTTCGTCTCCCCATACGGAAGGGTAGTCGAGGAGGAAGAAGAGTCGAAGGACCGGCCTCTGTTCTCTTTCTCTCCCGAGCGAGGGGCAGAGCCAGCCGACGGTGACAGCCTCCCCCTATCCCCCCGAGTCGGGCAGTCCTCAAGCCGACCTCGTTCTGCCCCTCCACGTACCGTGACTTTTTCCACAGTTAGGCAACCGCTCCCGCCAGCTGGTGGGAGCGACGAAGATGGAGAGACGGGGACGGCGGTCGCGGAAACCGCAGCCTCCGCACTGGTCACGCCAATGGTAGCCGGGACGGCTTTAGCCGGCCCAGCTGCCCCGACGATCGAAGTGGAGGTGAACAACCCGTCTGGGAGCAGTGCGACAGCTAGTGCAACCTCGAATAGTGGCGAGCAGCCCTCGTCGAGTAGTTCCGAGCCGTCACGTACCCGGAATGGTATACGCTTTAGTGGCAGCACCGTCCTTATGATGGTGGCGCCCTTTGAATCGGCTACCGAACGACGACAACGCAGCTGAGAGAGATCAAAAAGCTAAAGTTCGACCACGCACTATGGCTTCAAAAAATCTCGGACAGGGGTCAAATCTCGGAAACCCCATAGGAAATCTCGGGAAGACCACAGAAGTTGCGTTAACTTAAATATTAATTCGGCAATCCCAAATAATATTTCGACCAATGTATTTTTATCGCGTTAAACGCGATAAAATCGTGTTTAACGCGATTCTGATCTAGGCTTCCGAGTTTTCACGACAGTCGGGATTTTATCTCGGATTCCGAGTTTTCACGACAGTCGGGATTTTGTTTCGAAATCCGAGTTTTCACGGAAATAGGGATTTATCTCGGAATTCAAGTATTTATCCTATAGTCGATATAATATCTTGACACCAACATAAAATCCCGATTCAAGATTATTTCACGAATCGAGATCAAATCTTGGATTACAAGTTTTTATCTTAAATTCTGGTATAATATGTTGGCGTCAAGTTTAAATATAGTAAAAATAGATTTCTCAAAGTTTGAGTTATAATGTCGTAGTCGATATTTTACCTCTTACGAAGAAATCTTGGATGATAGATCAAAACTCGAAGACCGGGATATACACTCGGAATTTAGATAAAATCTTGAAGCACAAGATATTTATCTTGTTTTGCAAGATTTTATCTAGTTTGCCGAGATTTAATCTCAACATCCGGCATAAAATCTCAGCTTTCCAGATATAATCTTGAAGTTCGTATTAAAATCGTATGTATTTATTAAAGTACTGGTAACACGAAGTTCGTATTAACAAAAATTTAAATGGCAACTGACAATTTAATTGTCTGCTCACGTTTGCTTTGATTTGTCAGTTGTATTAAATCAGTTACTTAATTTATATGGAAACTAATACATCTATAAGATACCCTAAGATGCTGTTGCACTTGCGCCCAGCTCGACTCCCTCAAGCGCCTGCTACTTCCGGGGAAAAGAGAGGAAGTGAACCATCACTGAAAACCTCTATACTATCTGTTAAAAAACTGGAGTGAATGACAGCTGTATACGGATTGGAACTCTCATGGCTTTTCGTAAACAAAATACGAGGTTTTCCTTTCCTAAAATCCACATTGGAAGTATATGCTAAGTGTAGAATAGGTGGCTCTTTGGGAACATGCCCGTCTGCGAAGGCAAGGTTTCCCAAATGCTGAACTTCATGTGATGTTGGATATGTGAACCCTTCCTGCAAAGTGGAGCAAGGCTTGACATACTCAACAAAATATGAATTAGGCCAACCGTCTACCCTCTTCAAAAAAACATTCTACCCAAGGCGCACGAGCTAAAATCCCGGCATACGAGATAAAAACATGGCGTACGAGATAAAATCACAGCATACGAAATAAAATCGCGGCGCTCATCGCAGCCCTGGCGCACGAGATAAAATCTTAACTATGAGAAAAAAGCAAGGCGTACGAGATAAAAACATGACATACGAGATAAAATCACGACATACAAGATAGAGAGAGAGACAGAGAGACAGAGAGAGAGACAGAGAGACAGAGAGAGAGACAGAGAGACAGACAGAGAGAGAGAGAGAGAGAGAGAGAGAGAGAGGCAGGCAGACCTCCTTTGAGATGCGCATTTCAGATACCTCGGCCATTACCATGTGAAAGGGGACCTGCACTCCCCTCGACTTCGAATTTGGTGCGTACGGCGGCCCCCGGTACCAACAATCCGGTGGTGCAAAGGTGAGGAGGCACAGGGCTGCCAGACCATCCTCCTTGCACTCCTTTCAAGAAAGAGAAGAGGTAGAACTTCAAGAGAGAGAGGAGAGAGAAGAGAGAGAAGAGAGAGAAGAGAGAGAAGAGAGAAGAGAGAGAAGAGAGAGAAGAGAGAGAAGAGAGAGAAGAGAGAGAAGAGAGAGAAGAGAGAGAAGAGAGAAGAGAGAAGAAACAGAGAAGAGAGGGAGAGAGAGAGGAGAGAGAGAGAGAGAGAGAGAGAGAACGAGAGAGAGAGAGAGATTAGAGAGACTTGCCGTCCTTCATAGCAGAAGCGCTGTCAAGCAAACAAAGGCGAAATGCAATCCAGAGATAGATAGATAGATAGATACATAGATAGAGGGGGGGGGGGGGGGGGGGGAGGTACGCGTCTTCGGCGGCAAGTCATCTCATACGATGCTCTCCCCCAAGTACCACCCCGGCCCGCACGCACACCATCTTCGTACCCTCGGTTCTGCAGAAAAAAGAAACACAAAAATCCGACCAAAACGCCTGAAAAAAACTTACAACAACAGCAGCAACAAGCCAACAATTTGCATAAGTGATTCAGGATCAAATTGTTGAGTGCATTCCAGTAGCAAAAGGAGGTAAAGAGAAACCCACCTTCCATACTGCAAAATGGAGCTGTTGAGAATTTTGGGGTCGCTTGAAACTGAACCAAAAGCACATGGTCAAAAAAGCCGGAACTTTGCACTTCCTGGTTTTTTTGAACATTGCCATTTTCTTCCCGATGCCACCGCCCACCTGAAATTTTTTTATTGCCGATTCTGATAGCGCCTGGCCTGAAACGTCGAATGTAACTTTTCCCGGCCAGAACGGACCAGCCGTTTTTGCAGTGGAATTGCGCAAAGTTTCGCCGCCAGAATCCTGCCACCAGAAAAATGAGGTGCTTTTCACTACCACACTATGGCTTCACAAAAAATCTAGGACAGGGGTCAAATCTCGGAACCCCCATAGAAAATCGCGTTAAGGACTCCAAAATTGCGTTATCCTCAATTTTATCGCGGAAAACCAAGATAATATTTCCACCGTTGCGTTTTATCGCGTTAACCGCGATAAAATCTCGGATTCCGAGTTTTTGATTTCAGAGTCCGAGTTTTCATGGCAATCGGGATTTTATCGTGGACGCCAAGTATTTATCTCGTGGTTAACACAATATCTTGATTGCCATGCAGCAATTCTGGAACGGAGAGAGCGGACAGGAACTAGATTGAACCTAGTTCGATTTCCTGAGAGCTCTCCTTTGGGAATCGGTGCTTTTCGTCTGGCTACGCAGGATGAGAGAGATGCTGCTAGGTAAAGTACTTTTCCTGTCGATGCTACCTCGAGCCCAAATTAATTTGCCTTAACATGTGAACTCAAACATTCAAGAATTTCCCTTGTTTTACAGCTTGATCGTGTAGCGCCGTGTACAGTATATTCCAAGGATCTGATCATGATCCTTGTACTCCATAGGCGGCACGCGATGGAGAAAGAGGGAAAACATCTGGATGTCAAAGATGACGATATTAGTTCTGACTGCCAGGATTTTGTACAGCTTGTGCTGCAGAGCAGACGATTTACCTGTGCGGATGGACTTAAGGGCCGAGCAAATAGAGACTGTTCATCCTGTTTTGTTTACTTGAAAAGCGGTCAGTGGTGCCGAGTAGATGGTGGTGTACAGCCTTTTTCACCGCTCGAGTTTCTCGTGATGAGCACAAGCAAATTGCAATGCGTTTTTTGCGAGTAGTCAAGTATCCAGTTTTAATTAATGCTGTACTTGGCAAGCATCTCATTGTGCTTAACGGAAACGAAGAAACTCTTCCAGCTAGTGAGTTGATACCTGTTGAAAATGTTTTATGCACCGGTCTTGCTTGCCCTAAGCCATTGAAGGACACCGCTGAACTAGATGAGCACCAACGTTTTGCAATTCCCAGCTTGTATTTTTAAGTTCATTGTAAAGTGTTTCTAAGTTTAATTGATTACGCTGAATTAAATTCGAAGTTGTTTATGTTCTACAAGTACAGTAACTCCGTATATATATACATATATATACATATATATATATATACATATATATATATACATATGTATATATATATATAACGTAAGCACTGTGTTCAATAAAATTCAAGTAAGTGATACATGTTATAAATTATATTTTCCAAGATTTTATCTATATAATCAAGATTTTATCTACATACTCAAGATTTATCCAAACACAGAGATTTTATTTCGGTATCCAAGATATTATCTTGGAAACCAAGATTTGTATCTTGTACTATTATCTTGGAAACCAAGATTTGTATCTTGTACTACAAGGTATATCAGTCTCCAAGATTTAATTCTCAATCTTTAAGATTTTATTTTGATATACAACATTTAACAAAAATGTCGTGCTTTTATGTTGATTTCGAGATTTTTTCTCGGATTCCGAGATTTATTCTTGGGAAAAACTCGAAACCGAGATTTATATACCGTAGTACGAGATTTAATGCCAACACCAAGATTTTATCTTGGTCACCAAGATTTTATCTTGGAAACCAAAGCTTGTTATCTTGTACTACAAGGTATATCAGCCTCCAAGATTTAATTCTTAGCATACCAGATTTATGTTGTAGAAGCGAGATATATCAGTCTCCAAGATTTAATTTTCAGCCTTCAAGATTTTATCTCGATTTACAACATTTACTTGCCATGTCTAAATTTTATATTGATTTCGAGATTTTTTCCTTGGAATCCGAGATTTTTTCTTGGATAGACAAATATGGGCGAAAACTCGAAACCGAGATTATTAAAACCTAAGTCAAGATTTTTCTCGTCAAACAAGATTTAATACAAACGTCGAGTTTATAACCTGAAACCAAGATTTTTATCTCGTTTAACGAGATTTTTATTCGAGCACGAGATGTATCCATTTTTTCAGCAAGATCTCGTGTTCCGAAATCTTAATCACGGCATCCGAGATTTTATCTCGTAAAACAACATTTATTACAAACGCCGAGTTTATAACCTGAAAACGAGATTTTTATTTCGTTTAACGATATTTTTATTCGAGCACGATAATATTATATGCATTTTATCAGCAAAATCTCGTGCTCCGAGATCTTAACTACGGCATCCGAGATTTTATATCGTTCAACAAGATTAATACAAACGTCGAGTTTACAACCTGAAAACGAGATTTTTATGTCGTTTAACGAGATTTTTATTCGAGCACGAGATATATGCATTTTATCAGCAAGATCTCGTGCTCCGAGATCCTAACTACGGCATCCGAGATTTTATATCGTTAAACAACATTTAATACAAACGTCGAGTTTATAACCTGAAAATGAGATTTTTATGTCGTTTAACGAGATTCTTACTCGAGCACGAGATATATGTATTTTTCAGCAAGATCTCGTGCTCCGAGATCTTAATTACGGCATCCGAGATTTTATATCGTTAAACAACATTTAATACAAATGTCGAGTTTATAACCTGAAAACGAGATTTTTATGTCGCTTAACGAGATTTTTTCTTGGCTCCGAGATATGTGCGTTTATCTTGTTTCCGAGATTTTATCTCTTTTTCAAGATTTTTCTCGTATCAAGATAAAATTTCGAAAACCGTGATAAAATCTCGAAAATCCGAGAAAAAAAAACTCGTAAACCGAGATATAATCTTGGATTTCGCGACTAAATCTTAAAATCGCGATTTATAAGCAGTCCGCGATTTTTTTTGAATCCATAGTGACGTATCATCAGGATACACCTTGCGTCTGTTTCCTTCAAATCTTCCTCTTTTTATGACCCAGTCTGAGGCCGAGATCTTCCTCAACGCGTGGTCGGCAAGAACTTCTTCCAAAGACTCTTACATGAAGTCTCTGCAGCTCTTGCCATGGATCTGGTTGGATTACCGAGTAGACTCACGATGGAAAATAGACATCGTCTACGACGTCACCAAGCCTTTGGGCCCGAGCCTACAGAAATGACATGAAAAGACTCGAAAGAAAACTTGGCCACTTTCATCACGCGTTTACAGAAGCTCTTCAGGCAGCTGCAGAACGAAGGCCTTGTGGCCGAGGAAACCCATAAGTATGAGGTAGCCCGGCGATGTGTCTCCCCTACGGAGATACAACACATAGAGGCCCTGCAAATAGAAAGAAAGAAACGGGGTATAACTAAACATTCGACAATCTTGGGGGTATCCCTTTTTCCGAAATTTTCCATGAAGTATATGGACTTTTTTGAAAACGTGTGGAAATGAAAGGAAATCAATTCACTGATTGCAGAACATATAAAAATAATATTAAAACATGTTTTTATTAATTGTAATACACTTTAACTTCATCTTCAGAGGTGGGCAGGAACCGGTCCGACACGGTAATCTTTCTCCTTTTTCATAGTCCCGGCTACTATGAATCTATGATGATAACAATGCCCAACATGCAGAATTTGCTTTTAAGTTTGTTTATCTTTGTTTACATTAAAGCATTTTACTTTATTATGATAATAAACATTGCTTTTACCTACAATAAATTCCCCCCGGGGGGGGGGGGGGAGGGGGGAGGGGGGAACGGGGGAGGAAGAGAAGTGCGATGTCGCCACGCAAAATACATAGATTCTACAACAAAATTTCTTTAATTACTAAAAAAAATAATAAATCTAACTCCGTAATATCATACTAACTAAATTAGAAGTTTGTTTAACTCTTGCACGCGACAAACGTTCTTAATCCCGCTTTCGACCATAACAAACCTGCCAGTGCAAAAAATTACGATTAATACTACACTACTACAAAGAAAAAAAACACAAAACAAATTCAAACATCTTTCAGATGAAGGAGAAAAGTGAAAGCTATGCAAACTACCTGGTGCGTGCATTTGAAGTTAGCGCCGAGTCAGCGCAAGCGATGCTAAAACAAACTCCCATGCGTTAGGTGAGCTGGGAGCGGTGAGACCGGTGCCGCGTTGGGGGGTGGAAGGTGAGTTACCAGCAGACAGAGCGCCAGCTGCCATCCGCGCGATGAGATCCTCCAGCAAGCTTTCTCTCTCGCTCTTACTATTTTTGTTGTTGTTGTTGTTGTTGCTGTTGTTGTTGCTGATGTTGTTGTTGTTGTTATCATTATCATCATAGTTTTGGTTGTTCTTGTTATTCTTCTTCATCTTCTTCTTCACTCTCTCGTTCTCTTCTTCTGAGCTTTCCTCCTCCTCCTCCTCCTCCTCCTCCTTCTCCTTCTTCGAATTCTTCCTCTTTCTTCTCTCCTCTTCCCGTTGTCGCTTCTCTTGCGCCTCTTTTTCCTTCCGATCTTGCGCTTCTTTTTTCTTCCTTTCCTCCTCTCTCAACTTTCTTTCTTCTGCTAGCATTTCCTTAATGGATGCGGCTTGTTCTGACATTGCCTTGTTCACAAGATCCTGAACGACTTCTTTCGACACGCCGGCGGACGAACTACCCTGAATACAATACCGGTCGCCGTTGTTTTGAAAGAAGTCGTTCATTTCTTGCGAACAAGGCAGTGGCAGAACAAACCAACAGCAACGACAACAACAACAACAAAGAATAATAATAACAATAATAATAATAATAATAATAATAATAATAATAATAATAATAATAATAATAATAATAATAATAATAATAATAATAATAGTATATCTCCTGCCAATTGCTGAGACAAAAGGCCATGTGCATCCAGTCCTCCATTCCATAAGGAAAGTCTCCACACCAATCGGTGGAATAAAGGAAGTGACGGCATAGAACATCACTCTAGGAGCTTTATACCAATCAGCCCATGGAAAGGGACCGATGGCCTATGTACTCCCTAAATAATAATAATAATAATAATAATAATAATAATAATAATAATAATAATAATAATAATAATAATAATAATAATAATAATAATAATAATAATAATAATAATAAAGTTTGAAAAAAAAATGTCAGCGCTTCCCGTTAGAGAGATTATACTCGGAAAAAAAAAGACAGGGAAAGGCTCACTGATAGAATGCCACACACACTAGCTAGCCATACTAAAGCTAGTAGCTATACTCCCCTCTCTAAACTATATGCTGCGGCGCCCAAAGAGACCTTTTGACCCCCCCCCCCCCGGGGGCCCCCCCCTCACAAAAAAAAAGAAAAAGAAGAAGAAGGAGTAGGAAAGGTTATACCTCCAACGACATGTATATGGGCTATCAACCAGCATATGCGGAGTTTAAGATCTTTTACGCGCGCAACGACCCTCCTCCCCAGCATCTACCACCAAAGGGTTATGAGTTAGCGTCACAGTTTAACGCCTTGAGGCCATTGGGCTGAATAATAATAATAATAATAATAATAATAATAATAATAATAATAATAATAATAAATAATAAAAGAGGAACAGAAGAAAAAGCTAATAATAATAATAATAATAATAATAATAATAAATAATAGTGCTTCTCTGTCAATGGCTGATGCAAATCTGCACATGCGCCTCCATCGTCTCACCCGTGAGGAGAGTACGAAGAATTGACGATAGGCTCTAATGACACCCCGCAAGGGCAGTTCCAACACTTCCAGACGGACCGGTATGTTCAATGAAAATACTGGTGGCACCGACGGGAATCGAACTGGCGACAGGGCCCAGATGGTAGAACTTGACCACTGGGCTATCACGGTGTCCATAATAATAATAATAATAATAATAAAAAAAAATAATAATAAAATAATAAATAATAATAATAATAATAATAATAATAATAGTGCTTCTCAGTCAATGGCGAATGCATTTCTGCACATGTGCCTCCATCGTCTCACCCGCGAGGGGAGTACGAAGATTTGACTATAGGCTCTACTGACATCCCCGCAAAGGCAGCTCCAAGCCTTCCAGACAGACCAATACTTTCAAAGAAAATAATCCTTTGAAATACTGGCACCGAACGGGAATCGAACTGGCGACAGGTCCCAGATGGTAGACCTTAACCACTGGGCTATCGGGTGCCACATAATAATAATATATAATAATAATAATAATAATAATAATAATAATAATAATAATAATTAATAATAATAAAATAATAATAATAATAATAATAATAATTAATAATAATAATAATAATAATAATAATAATAATAATAACAGTATGAAATTAAAAAAAAATGACAGCGCTTCCCGTTAGAGGGATTATACTCGAAAAAAAAAGACAGAAAGCTCACTGATAGAAGGCCACAC
>WBZZ01000447.1:10000-12500 GCA_019918135.1 Paulinella micropora
GAAAAGGAAGCCGTTAGTCCAAGTGTTTTGAGCACCGTAAGCTTGCGCAAGCTACAATGATGACATTGTGTAAAGGCCTAAACCCCCGAAGGGACCTAGCCCGGGCTATGCAACACTGGACGGCTATGACGGAATGCAGGATGAGAGATAAGGGGAGGATGAGAGGGAGGGCGGATTGGAGTTCTTCTTCAATGTCTTTCCATACGCTTGGTGTTAATGGCAAAATCAGGTGCTTTCTTCTTTCGATTGGTTCTTTCGGGGCACTTCTTGGACGAAATGAGAGTATGTCTCGGCGTCAACACTGTGGGTGGAATCCGGGTTGACAATGCTGGGTTGTGACTTATAGTCCGGATGGACGTGCACTTTTGGACTCTTCTTTTCGAGGGCTCGAAGGATCTTCGTAAGGGTGGACATGAGCAAAATCTTCTCCAAGGGGTTTGAAGAAAAAGGCAAAATGGAGAGTGGGGTCTTGAGGAGGACAAGGAAGAAGAGAAAGAAAAGGAAGCCGTTCAAGCCGTTAGTCCAAGTAGATAGATAGATAGATAGATAGATAGATAGATAGATAGATAGATAGATAGATAGATAGATAGATAGATAGATGCAAGTCTCTTTCGTTCGCTGTGAGCGTCGTCATCACAGACAAGGTACAGATAAATAGTTAGAGATAGATATATAGTTAGATAATTACTTTCTGCGAAATTACTGATAAGTGAAAGCAACAGTGAACGCATATACATACATACATACATACATACACACACATACATACATACGTACATACATACATACATACATACATACATACATGCGTTCAGGTATCGACCACCAACGAAGGCAGAGCCGGCGGTCAGGTGATTTCGCTCCTTCTCCTCTTTGCAAGGCCCGTTCTACACCACCCAGGTTTTCGGGCTCTGGGTGTGAAAGTGGCACGACAGGCCAGGCTTTTCAGGAAGCAAAGCCAGAAAGTGGCACCAGAAACCCGGAATTCTGGGTGGTGTAGAATGACTCTAATGTTGCTTCTTCTCCTTCTCTAGTTGTCCGTCTGCCCTCCAGTGCTCCTTCCCTGTCTGTCTATTCCTGCTGCTGCTGCTGCTGCTGTTCACTAAACTAAATACTCTTACCCCCCCCCTGTATGACTGTTAGATTTTCCATCACGAGCAAGCGCAGACACCGCTGTTCCCCAGCAAGCTGTTCTTCTTCTGTGTCTGCCCCGCTGATAAAGGTTATTACTATTATTATTATTATTATTATTATTATTATTAAATCTGCCTTGGAGTGTTGACTGTGACATATTTGAGGGAAATCCCGATGAAAAAACCTAGTCACACTTGCTAAACAGAGTTCCAGCCCAATGGCCTCAAGGCGTTAAACTGTGACGCCAACTCATAACCCTTTGGTGGTAGATGCTGGGGAGGAGGGTCGTTGCGCGCGTAAAAGATCTTAAACTCTGCATATGCTGGTTGATAGCCCAGGACCCAGCAGACACCAGATTGTTATGGGTGGGGTTTCGAGGCAGCTCTAGCAACCGCGCTTGGTGTATGCACTTGCACATTCGGTGACGTCTTGCAAGAGGTTGCTGGGACTGCGGAATAATCTCGGCTTAGTGCAGTCTTGCCCTCAGGAGCTCCATCGGTGGCCCCGATCATCAGGCGAGAGACTGACACGGGGGGTGGAGGACCTCGAACAAGGGTATTGGAGGCTTATGTCCGTTGAGGATATGCCATTAGCTGCATCAGTACGCCTCAGATATGGTATTATTTTCATTTTTATTATTTTTATCATTTCTATCATTTTTCTCATTTTTGTTATTGTTATTATTATTGTTATTATTATTACTATTATTACTATTATTACTATTATTATTATTATTATTATTAACATTATTATTATTATTATCATTATTATTTTATTATTTATTATTATTTTATTATTATTACTATTATTACTATTATATTATTATTATTATTATTATTATTATTATTATTTTATTGTTTTATTATTATTACTATTATTACTATTATTATCATTATTATTATTATTATTATTATTATTATTATTATTATTATTCGTGATAGCCCAGTGGTCAAGTTCTACCATCTGGGCCCTGTCGCCAGTTCGATTCCCGTCGGTGCCACCAGTATTTTCATTGAACATACCGAACCGTCTGGACCAGTATTTTCATTGAACATACCGGCCCGTCTGGAAGTGTTGGAACTGCCCTTGCGGGGGTGTCATTAGAGCCTTTCGTCAATTCTTCGTAGTCCCCTCACGGGTGAGACGATGGAGGCGCATGTGCAGAAATGCATCAGCCATTGACAGAGAAGCACTATTATTATTATTATTATTATTATTATTATTATTATTATTATTATTATTATTATTATTTGAGCGATAATTAAAGTAAAGATTTTTATCCGTTGATGTCATTTATTTTATGTTTCTGATGTTTTCTCATTTATTTGTATGTACTCAACTCATTTTATGTTACGTGTTCATTTAT
>WBZZ01000447.1:22500-86913 GCA_019918135.1 Paulinella micropora
GTTACTAGAGTTAGATTGAGCATAATCAGATAAAAATAAAATCTAGATGCAGCTACAGATAGTGATGACTAGTGTGATTATGTATATAATTTGTCTAGTTTGTGAAGCTTTCATCTCAGGACGGAAAATATTACAAGCCTAGTATTTTCCACTAAACTACTTTTATTGTGCGTGCATGGTTTGTGGTGGCAATCCGCAAAAAGCGAAGCATTGTCGCTTGACTTTTTGCTAGCCCACACATGAAAACAGTGAAAAAATACTAACATTTCAGTATTGTCAGCTTGCATATCAGTTTTCTTTCAACTTTACCACCCTCTACGCACACACAAAAGAAACTTCAACACATATTTGTTGCATCGAAACTAGCTGGACAGCAAATTCAAAAAATAAAATTATATATGACAGTCATATTGTGTCTTTGTTTGTGTAGCTAAAAATTACATAATTTGCCTTCCTGTAAATTGTGTAGTGTTTGTTTCTGGACATGTGTCTCTCATTATTGGTTTGCTGTGCTTCCTCATTTCTTCTCATCTCACAAACAAACAAAACACAAACAACAAAACAACTCCACCCTGACATTGCATGTCATGTGCACTTGGGCTGCCCTGCAATGCTCTTAGCTCGTGCTACTCTGCGCCAAAGCTGCTCTGCACTGTGTGAACTCGTAGTTTTCATTTTTTTTTAATATATCACTCTTATGTTCACGTTATCATATTTTGTTGCATGCTCCATATCACGAAACTCTTCACCTGCTCCTTCCATTTTACGTTCACTCAAACTCATTCGACCTGCTTGTTATTTCGACTTACTCTGTTTTTTATGCTTGCTTAGAGATGCAGTCCTCAGCAATTAGCTACAGACATCGCATTGACTTAGCACTTCCCTATGTTCCTGTTCCTACAACTCAGCTGCTTGTGCTTGTGTGTGTTGGACTCGTAGTTGTCTGGGCTGATGTGTGTGGGCCTGCTGTTTTCCCTCGGATGCAGTAGCTACAGATCAATTATATTTTTTCTTTCTTGATTTCAAAGCTTCCAAAATCTTTCATGTTTGCTTCGTTCATCTTGGTGCTAGCTGCTCCCTCAAAAACTCTCTCTTCCTCTGCCTTTGAATTCTTGTACTTTTTATTTGATACAGTCGTTTCCTTTTTTTCCTTTCTTCTCTCACCCACTTTCTTACAGCTGCTCTTGTTTGCTTAGGTAGGTCGCAAAGCCTGACTTTCATACACCTTGCCAGAAGCTCCAAGTTAAATCAGCGCCTTCATTAATTCACAAATGGCTGCAAGCAGCGACAGCTTTTGAAAGCAACTGGAGCATTCAACCGTTTCTCCAGCAGTGTGACTAAAATAATAAATAAATAAATAAACAAATAAATAAATAAATGAATAAATAAATAAATAAATTAATAAATTGTAGGCGCAGATAGGTAAATATGTGCTACATTAATATACCCCTGTGTCAATACAGACACAATAAGAGGCAGTTAATATTAACAACCCTCTTAACTAGATAACGATAATATTACTAGAAGTGAACCTTTACACTTTTTAGGCATGAATATATTATCGCTAGGCCGGACAACTGGAA
This sequence comes from Paulinella micropora, assembly GCA_019918135.1. NCBI lineage: Eukaryota > Cercozoa > Imbricatea > Euglyphida > Paulinellidae > Paulinella > Paulinella micropora. The sequence continues at coordinate 24,084 of WBZZ01000447.1, forward strand.
TGGCTGGTGTTTGCCTTGGTTTTTGTTGGTTCCGCTAGTCTCCCACATTTTCCACCATCTTTGATCCTTATTTATATAAACGAAGAAGATTGTGTTATTGGCGGAGTTGTTGGCATTAGTTCAGTAAAATGATATGCATCAATAAATATATTCTTTTAGAACCGAACCGGTAAATAAATAAATAAATAAATAAATAAATAAATAAATAAATAAATAAATAAATAAATAAATAAATAAATAAATAAATAAATAAATAAATAAATAAATAAATAAATAAATAAATAAATAAATAAATATAAAGAATAAAATTTTATTACAATACTCGAATTGCATGGAATGATTCTCCCAAGCGCTTATTATAGATGTGCGCGTACTCTTCTGTCTTCAAGGCTTTCGCTCCAAAAAGAACTACTAACTTAGCAGCGAGCTCTTTGCATATGTAAATTAACAGTCATGCAAAAATATATTTTCAAATAAAAACCTGATTCAGTAGTAGTGTTGATCAATTCTTTCTGTTTCCTATTCCGCATTCCAAGATGATCCTGGTCGACATCCCTATCAAATCATGGACATGCGTGCTATAGTAAATATTCCTGACGACAGTAATCATCCAGCATTTTGCACATGTTGAAACTCCACCACATGGTGCAAAACTAAACACAATCCTGCTGCATACCGCCGTGAATGTGCTGAGCCCTTTCCAAAGTGTACTCCAGGTATTAGCGATCCGGTAAGTAAGCAGTTGAGAGTCCATTCCATGTCAGTTGCACTAATTTTTTTTTATTGCTTTTGGCATGGCTATAGTCTGAATAAAAATAACACCACTCCCAGACCGCAGCCCGTGAACTAGAATCACAATCAACAATAAGTCTGAGAATAAGATCAAGAATATTTGCTGAGTCCCATACTCTGAACCATTCATTGAAGCTTGCGCACTCCATAGAACCGGAAGAACCAGCATGAGAATTTTGCTACATTCTGGAAGTAAATTACCTTTCAAAAATTTAGGTTTTTGTTGCAACATGAAGCTGCAAGCTCACCACCAAGTTCCCAAGCTAGAATAAGTTAACAACCTTCCAATGCGCAGTGGCCCCGTGCATCATCTTGTCACCAAGTATCAGCAATGAACCCGCAACCCCCGCCCCCCCCCCCCCCCAGCTTTCCTTCAGTGTTTTCCTTTAAATAAGTTAGAGTAATTTCATAAATATATATAATTAGCAAGAAATAGTGTGACTCTCAGACTGGTGATCGTGTTCACCATCAGTGCATTGTGTTTTTCAAACGAATTCAACATTATCATAGACCGCAATTCTTGTCTTAATTTACTGTACCACATTTTCTGGCGACCAAATGAATCGTGAAATAGGTGCTTCCCTTAAAACTAGTAATTAAGGGTGCGGAACGATTTAAAAATCATGTCTGCGGTGGCTGAGTTTTTTGCTTGGTGAGAGCGGGTTGATTCGTTGAAACATATAGAATCGTTGGAGGGTTGCTTGCAATAATATTATAATCTGTGGATCATTTGTTTTTCACACATACTTGATTTCGTGTGTGCTGTCTGTGAGATTATGTGTTTTTTCTACGTTTTTCCTCATTCTTTGGTTGCTGGCTGTCCTTCCAAAATCAGACATGTTGGATTTGAAATGTATGAACGAAAGCTTGAACTCGCTTGAATTCACATCACTTCTATATGATTTTGATCCACAACACATTTTGTTTCTTGTGTGTGAGTAGTCAGTGATTCTCATTGATTCTTCCTTGTAAATTCTGCCTTGGTGTATAGCTGCAGTTGTCTAGTGCGTCTGGTTTGTGTGCTGCTTCTGTGGCAGCTGATGGTTGCAACCTGCCTTTTGCAACATCGTGTCAAAAAACGTGCTGTACTAGGCTGGTGTTCGCCTGCTATCACTGTATCTTGGAAAGGCGACACTGACCCTACACTAAGCGACAAAAACATTTTATCTTTTCATCCCAAGTGTCTATCATTCATCGACAGAGAACGACAAAAACTTGCTTCTCTTATTACCTCTCTTTCTCCTCAAACTCTTGCTAACTCAAACACTCAAACATCTCCAGGACCTCGTCTTCGTTATGCACCTCTGAAAATTGTGTCTGACATACAACAGCATGTACACGTACACACCAGAGAAAGTAGAAGTGGTATACAATCGATCTCTGCGGTCACTCCTGCTTGCCTTCTCTTTTTTTTAGTCAAAGCACTGTCAGTCAGTGTTGACACTTCCTTATTTGTTCGATTTAGTTTCAGTAGCGGTTGCCCTAGGTCTAGATGCAACAGCTACAAACCTTTGTTTTTAGCAACGAATGTGAAATCATCAGGTGTACTAAGATTCACTGGTGTTTGTCTGCAACAATTATGCTAGAAACCTTCTCCTTTTTCAAACATTAACCCACCCAACATAGCAGCAAAATCTATTCTTAGTGATAATAAACTCGGAACACCTTCCAGACACGTTATGCAACAGGTCTGGGCTGCCTTTTTGTCGGGACTGACACACAAGAAATATTCAAAATCTTGGGAATTACTAGGAGCAATCGATCTATTGTCACTACAATCATATCCAATAAATTATCATGTAGAGAGGCTGATAGGTTTAATAATAATTGTATCGATGATGACTTCATGTTCTTAGTACTTCTTTTTACTTGAAAGACAGCCTCTGCCTTGTCATTATCCTAATCATTTGCTTTCCTGTAAGGGGCATTGTGGTTATAATTAATACAATGACCGAACGTGCTAGCAAATATATGAGCTGCTTGTGTTCGTTTAGCCAATCTTGAGAAGATCGAGCATCGCTTGCAGGTCTGGGACTGTGCCAGGTGATCTTCTGATGTAGCCCTGCATGAATGGTGGTCTGTGCGACTATGCACCCTCACCATATCTTCCGCGTCATCGTCACTTATGCCCTAGTGCACCTCCCGAACAGCAGTCAATCACCGTAGCCATCCTATTGAACTGCTTGAACCCAATCAGCAACCCTCCCGCATTATTTGGACAGACATAGAATTGAATGTCATAGGCCTTACCGGAGTAGAGTTCAACGGTTGGCACCATCATCCCCCTCCGCTCTCGCCTTCCCATTCACTCCTTCTATGCTCCCCCCGATTGGCAACATGCTCCATCCACAGCCCCTTACAAAGGAAAGCGTGGCGCCTCTGGTTGCAACCCCCCTCTCCCCTTCATCCCTTCCTTCGCCCCCCTAAATACTCTCTTGCTCGTGGGTAGTAAAAAAGGCAGGAGTGGCGCTGCAGGGTCCAAGAACAAGCGCAAGAAACCCTCTGCAAAGCCAAAGGCAGGCACCGGGACAGGGCAACCAGTAGATCTCCATCGGATTCCCGACACCCCACCCACCGCCCCCCCCCCCCCCCGGGGACCATGTCTAGAACCAAGCACAAGAAGTTCAAGAAGGAGACTTCCCCATCTTCCCTGCATCCAGCGACCTTGGTACTCGCTTCTCCACCGCCCTCGGCAGTGATTACTGAAGAGGCCTAGGAGCCCTATTTTGAGGGAAAAGTTTGCGCCAAGTGCGAGGAAACCAAGATCAAGGGTTTCGTCATGGTTTGCGACACATGCCCGGGTCGCTGTGTTGTATGTGCCAAAGAGCATTACTTCTTATTGGTGTTGTTGGTGGCTGTGGTGTCGTCCTCTGTGTAGGTGTTGTTACCGCTGCTGTTTTAGTTGGAGTAAAATATGATTTCTTTTTTCAGGTTACCAACTCTGCCCCACTTGTATTAACGCCAAGCACGACGCCGGTAATAAATTGACGATGGTCAAGTGCACCAATTCACTCCTTGCAAAGAACAAAAAGGAGACGTGGTCGCAGTCACCCAACAGCCCAGACCCTCTGTGAGCTTGCCGCAGCAATGACTATCGGACAGTCCGGATCCGCATGTGTTCCATCTACGAGGCGCTTCAGAAAACTTGATCAGTCTGAGATGGAAGCCTGTTGGACTAGTATTAGCGTTTGGTAGATATATTCCTGTGGGGCCCCCCTTTGAGTTATCGCGCTTCTGTTCAACAAAAATACCAAGCTCGTCAAGTTCACGGGGTTCATTGAATCCTTTAGAGGAGCAAACTGTCATTTCTCGGGAAGGCTGGCCGTGTATCTCAAGCTGATCAAAATATGCATAACCCAGACCCGACATTGGAGGCCCATTTAGCGTCTACTATTTGGATCCCAGCCATTTCAATTGCGACATAAGATGCAATGATGACCTAAATAGTCCCGAATTTACGATTTGGACCAAAAATAATAGAGCTTATCATGCATGGAGCTTAGTAGGAGTGGATTACGGCTGGGAGCAGTGGAGACTTCGAGAGAATTGCATTTGTCCGTTGCATGAATTGGTTTTGCGCCAGGAAATGAGAGAGAGAGAGAGTGCTTTTGCTGACCAGTCACGCAAAAACTGATAATATGTATTTACAGTCCCATACGTCAACAGCTGCAGCTTCTGACTTTGTTGCTTTGCCTTGCGCTTGCTTGCTTGCTTATCGTAGACTCAAAATGTGTATGAAAATTTCCTAATCATATGCTCAGATACTCAAATTGAGCATCAATACTTTATTTTTTTTCTTGCAATGTCATATGTGCCACAGTCAGCCATCGTCGTTTTTGTTTTAAGTCATCGGCGGTCGAGCTTGTTGTGATGTGTTTTATGTGTTTTCCACTAGTTCCATGGTTGTCCTTTAGTTGTCAGGCTCGAGAAACGCTGCAGGGCCTCGGCGCTGACCTCTGACACTTCAAATTTACATTCCCCCAGGAACTACGTTTTTCGAAGTGGAAATGCATGGCCCGAGGCCCCACGGTGCTTGGGGAGCTTGGCAAGCAGGGGAAAGCCATGGAACAGCATGGAAATCGAAACATGCAGTGATATGGCGTGTTGCGAGACGTATTGTTGTGTTGTCGTCACTTGGTTTTTTTTTTCTGAATCAGGCAGGTGTCATGTGTACCACAGTCGGAAATCGTCTTTTTTGGCTTAAGTGATCGGCGGCCGAGCTTCTTTTGATGTGTTTTATGTGTTTTCCACTAGATCCATTGCTGTCCCTGGTTGCCAGGCTCGAAAAACGCTGCCGGGCATCGGCGCTGGCCTCTGACACTTCAAATTTGCTTACCACCAGGAACGACAGTTTTTTAAGTGCCAATGCATGGCCCGAGGTCCCGCGGTGCTCGGGGAGCCTGGCAAGCAGGGGTAAACTATGGAGCAGCACGGAAATCCAAATGGGCTGTGATTTGGCGTGTTGCGAGACGTATTGTTGTGTTTTCGTCACTTGGTTTTTTTTCTAAATCAGGCAGGTGTCGTATGTACCACAGTCGGAAATCATCTTTTTTGGCTTAAGCGATCGACGGTCGAGCTTCTTTTGATGTGTTTTATGTGTTTCCCACTAGATCCAAGGCTGTTCCCTGGTTGCCAGGCTCGAGAAACGCTGCAGGGCCTCGGCGCTTGCCTCTGACACTTCAAATTTGTGTTCCCCCAGGAACGACATTTTTTGAAGTGCCAAGGCATGGCCCGAAGCCCCGCTGTGCTTGGGAGGCCTGGAAATCAGGGGAAAGCTATGGAACAGCATGGAAATCCAAATGGGCAGTGATTTGGCGTGTTGCGAGACGTATTATTGTGTTGTCGTCTCTTGTCTTCTTTCGGGCCTGTGTCATTATTATGTGCCACATGTACAGTCGGCCGTCACCTTTTTAACCCAAGTCAGTGAGTATAAATGTGTGATACATGTGTAAATTGTTGTTTTTTTTGTGTTGTTGCGTTGTCCAATTGCTCGTCGGGCTATACAGGGCCTCCTCCCACCTTTCATTCCATGCCGAACACACTTGACATTTTTCGCCACTCCGCCCAGGGGAGGGAATAAATTTCGCCCGAGGCTGGCAGGAGGCTGGCAGGAGGCTGTCGAGCCTGGAAATGATAGTAAAACATCATATCACCATGATCTTTCAAAAAAATATGAATTTGGACATTGTTGAAAAAAAATATATCCGGACTTCGACTTTAAGTATGCTCATTCATGCCGTCCGGAAGTGTTTTTGTGAAAAAAAATTGAAGTCAAGTGGGGAAACAAGTTTATTTTTACTTTATTATTAATAAATAATGTATAGAAGCATCAGACAGGTTGCTCCCAGCCTGAAATAAGCTTTAATAAGAAAATGCCTGCAAATTTGATATCTCATTGTTCATTGTTAGTAAGAAGTAGGGACATCTCCTGTCTAGTCAAGTGGCACCTGACCCTGTTTCCGGCCAGGCGCGAAACGGGCCTTGGAAACGGGGTCAGGTGATATTGGAGATTATGATCAGGCTATAGCCTGGGTGATCAAAACTATTCTGAAGGCTGGGGGGCGAGTTGGGGGCTGGGGGTTGCGGGGTTGGGAGCGGAGAGGTGTGGGGAGTGTGTGGGTTTAAAAAAAAAACGAGGAGAAACGGGGCTCTGGGGAATGAGGGAGGTGCTTAGAGGGGTCCCAAGTGGTGTGTGGCGACTGGGACTTCTGGATTGGGCGTTGGGGGAGGCAGGAGCGGTCAGAGGTGTGTGATTGGACCTGGAGGGAGGGAGTCAACGTTGGGAGCGAAAAACCTTGCAAGCTTAAGAAAGCTGGTGGGGTTTGGAGTAGGGGTGGTGAGGGTGGGTTTTGAGGAGTAAAGCTGGTGCCAGGTAAAGTTGTGGGGGTTGTGGATGTGGTATGGTGTGGTGGGATGGGCGCTGATGAAGGCTCGGAGTGTGGTGTTTGATGGTGTGGCTCGGAAGGGCGTGGTTTTCTGTGGTGAGATAGACAGATAGTTGATAGGTAGGCAGGTAGGTAGGAAGGTAGATAGATAGATAGATATTAGATAGATAGATAGATAGATAGATAGATAGATAGATAGATAGATAGATAGATAGATAGATAGATAGATAGATAGATAGATAGATAGATAGATAGATAGATAGATAGATCGATAGATAGGTAGGTAGGTAGGTAGGTAGGTAGGTAGGTAGGTAGATGAAATATCGACTAATGTCAGAAAAAAGGAGCTTCTGATTTCGTCAACCAGGAAGTCTGTGGGTAAAGTATTAACCCGATGCCCAGCTAAGCCGAGATTGATAGATAGATAGATAGATAGATAGATAGATAGATAGATGGATAGATAGATAGATAGATAGGTAGGTAGGTAGATAGATAGATAGATAGATAGATAGATAGATAGATAGATAGATAGATAGATAGATAGATAGATAGATAGATAGATAGATATCGATAGATGGATGGATAGATAGAGAAAGAGTAAGAGTAAGAGTAAGAGTAAGGGTAAAAATAAGCTTAAGAGTAAGAGTAAGAGTAAGAGTAAGAGTAACAGTAAGAGTACGAGCAAGAGCAAGAGCAAGAGCAAGAGCAAGCGTAGGCGGTCCAAGCAAGTCAAAAACAAACCCCAAAACTCGACAGCAAACGCTTCAACGAGCCACCTGGGCGACTCTATCTATCTATCTATCTATCTATCTATCTATCTATCTATCTATCTATCTATCTATCTATATCTATCTATCTATCTATATCTATCTATCTATATCTATCTATCTATCTATCTATCTATCTTCGTTTCTTTTTTTTCTTTTCCTTTTCTTTCCTTTTTCTTTCTTTCACTTTCTTTCTTTCTTTCTTTCTTTTTTCTTTTTCTCTTTTTCTCTTTTTCTCTTTTTTTCTTCTTTTTTTTTCTTTTTTTCTTTTTTCCTTTTTTCTGATTTCTTTTTCTTTTTTCTTCTTCTCTTTTATTTCTCTTTTATTTCTCTTTTATTTCTCTTTTATTTCTCTTTCCTTTCTCTTTTCTTTCTCTTTTCTTTCTCTTTTCTTTCTCTTTTCTTTCTCTTTTCTTTCTCTTTTCTTTCTCTTTTCTTTCTCTTTCTTTCTCTTTCTTTCTCTTTTCTTTCTCTTTTCTTTCTATTTTCTTTCTCTTTTCTTTCTTTTTTCTTTCTTTTTTCTTTCTCTTTTCTTTCTTTTCTTGTCGTGTGTTTTCTTTTCCTTTCTTTTCACTTCTTTTCCTTTCTTTTTTTTCTTTTCTTCCTTTCTTTTCTTTTTCTTTCCTTCTTCTTCTTCTTCTTCATCTTTCTTCTTCTCTTTCTTCTTCTCGTTCTTCTTTTTCTTCTTCTCTTCTTCTTCTTCTTCTTCTTCTTCTTCTTTTTGTCCTTTATTTTTTCATTCACCTATCTTCTACCCATCTATCAATCTTTCCCTCTATCTATTTAGATATCTATTTGTCTATTTTTGTATCTAACTGTCTACATACCTGCCTAAAAAGTCTCTCCATATGCGTATCTATTCATCTGTTTGTGCATCGATCTTGCTACCTGTCCGCATGTCTGTCTGTCTCTTGATTTTTTAGTGCGCTCAACCTCATGTGATAGTGTTCGGTCACAGTTGCACTGCATGTGTGTACACACGCGTTTGTGCTTAGTCGTCGCCTGTGCCTCTGTACAGCCTCCTCCTCCTCCTCCTCCTCCTTCTACTTCTTCTTCTTCTTCTTCTTCTTTTCGTCCTTCTTTACCTCCTCGTCCTCGTCTTCCTTCTTCTTCTTCTTCTTCTTCTTCTTCGACTTCTTCTTTTCGTCCTGCTCTTCCTCCTCGACCTCCTCGTTCTTCTTCTTCTTCTTCTTCTTCTTCTTCTTCTTCTTCTTCTTCTTCTTCTTCTTCTTCTTCTTGCTCCTCCAACACCACCACCACCCAGTCTATTTCTCTCGCGCAAGCGCATCAAAAATTGAAGGTATGTCAACGAGGGGGAAAGTCGCTGCTGTTTTTTGTCAGCTTCCTATATGCTTCAATCGGGCTCGCAATCGTGTGTGTGTGTGTGTGTGTTGTTATTGTTTTTGTTGCTGTTGTTATTCTTCTTGCTGTTGTTGTTGTTGTTGTTGTTGTTGCAGAAGGACGCGAAGTTACTGCAGGCGGCCATTGCGCATGCGATGAAAGCTACTGGATTTTTCGCGGAAGGCAAATCACTCAAAGATCAGCAGGTGTTGCTGCATTATCGATTCTACTTGTTGATGTTGTTATTTACGTGTACCTGTGTATACGACGCAACTTTAGACTCATTTCAATGTAAAATGCGTATCCTTGCAATTGCCTGTCACTCGCCTCTGCCCCCTCCAACACACACGCACACACACCAACCTCCCCCCCCCCCCCCCCCCTCCCCTTTTTTTTTCTTTTTTTTTGTGCCTACCAAATTAGTCTCAACTCACTCCACACTCCCTGTTTTTTCTTGCCCTCTTCCTTAGTTGGAGGCTGTGAAGGCCGCGGCCACAGGGGATGACGTGCTGGGCGACCTTCCTTGCAGCTTTGGCAAGTCAGCTATATGGGAGCATTTGATACATGTGCTGGCGAAAGCTGGCATGTATGCGCCCTTGGCTATCTTTCTGGAGCCGCTGAGCGTCATTGTTCTGGAGAAGTCAAAGAAGAAGTATGCAGCATCCCTGGCTAATGGCCCCACCCTGGCTGCTGCAGTCAACACCTGACAACCCTGATTACTCTACCTAAGCCTCTAGCAGTTTACTGAACACATAGACGAACTGGCGGAGCCCTCGGTGGCTAGAAGAATTGGTGTGCTGGTGATAGTTATTAGACGAGGCAACTACTTTCAACAGCAGTTCGTCCGGATGGTAAGCATGTGACACATATATTTATTATTGCGGCCTTTGCGCCATCATTGCAACACGAATAATATTAAGCTCCATATATATATATATATATATATATATATATATATATATATATATATATATATATATATATATATGTACACACACAGACACACACACACACATATATATATATATATGTATATATATATCCATATATATACATACATATATATATATATATTGCTAGGTCAAGTTTCAGGCCGACATTTGGGAACGTAGGCAGTTTCCGGGCTGTCTTGGCTTTTGCTGGATCCTTTAGCAACCACATCCGTAGGGAAGTGGTTCGGGAACTGGAGTTACTGCCAAACCGCAGAACTCATCTGGCTGTCGCCCAACATGCCAAACGTGTACGTGCTGGTGCAGCGGGATAGCAAGGACAGTAAGCTGCTAGAGCTGCACAAGCAGCGTCGGCGTGAGGTATGGACTCCGGTTTCTGTTCTGAGCTCTGGTCAGGGGGGCGATGCCGTAGTCCCATGTACCTACGTCATCAGTTACGAGGACTGGCCTGCCCCTGACCCTCCTTGGAGTGTGCCTTTTCCTCAACAGTGGTTGCAGCCGCGGTTCGATGATGTGGTACGGCAGCTTCGGAGATTGCGAGACGCGACGACTACGGATGCCGAACTGCGGCGTATTCTTCCGCGAACGATTTTTTTCTGCATGCCGGGCAAGCTGGTTGGAGAATGCCTTGGTTATGTGTCTAAGCATGCCCAAGAAGCCGCCTATACGCGATCGGGGGACTATCGTTTGGCAACCTGTACCGGGGATGTCCAGGGGGGAAGAAGAAAACACTTTGCGCGTGTTGTGGGTCAGCCACGCTCGCACATCAAAGTAGTGTTTTGCTCCCAAGCTGGCTCCAGAGCCCCGCCCCAGCTTCTGCCTGCCTCCCTGCCGTCGTCGTCCGGGCCGGGCAGGACCGCCACGTTGTAATCACCACCAAAGGACCACAGGCCCTGCGCCGGCCTGGTCGTCGGCCTGAGCACCGGGGTGCGGCTACCTCCCCGGGCGACCAGGCGGTCGAACAGGCCTACGAGCAAGGCTCCCTCCTTCTCGCACTCGGCCCAGAGTTCTTGCAGCGCCGCTACCTCCAGCACGGCCTTCCCGCCGCCCGGGGGGTCGCCCGAGGGGTCGCCCTGGGCCCAAGGCACGCCGTCCGGTGGCCCAGGTACAGCGCCACACTCGGGTGTGTCCGAAGCGGCGCACTCTCCGCTACTGTCGGCCAACAGGCTACCCGGGCTAGCGAGATGCCAGTCTTGCGGGTCAGGTAGTGGTTGAGGCAGGGTGGGAGAGCCCGCTGGTGGTGAGGAGGGGTGGGTGCCGGGGGAGCCACTCACCACCAGCGGCGGGAGGAAGTCTAGCAGAGGATAATCGTCCTCTTGGTCCAGCTGCAGCATGTTTTACGTTCTACGCCGGGCGGAAAGTGAAGCGGACGCGCTCCCTTCCTCCCTGGAAAAGAGCGCGCGCCGCGCACGTGCAGGGGGGGGGGGGGCTCGCGCGCCAGCCCCCCCCCCCCCCCCTTCGTGCCCGCGGGCGGGCGCCGGCGGCGGGGGCTCGCGCGCCGCGTCCTCCTCCCCCCCCCCCTCCGTGTCCCACGGGCGGGCACCGGCGGCGGGGGCTCGCGCGCCAGCCTCCCCCCCCCTTCTCCGTGCCCGCGGGCGGGCGCCGGCGGCGGCTCGCGCGCCAGCCTCCCCCCCTCCTCCGTGCCCACGAGCGGGCGCCGGCGGCGGCTCGCGCGCCGGCGGCCGGCACGTGCCGCCCCCCCCCCCCCGACGACGCCCGGCGCGCGGGCGTCACCCCCCGGCCCGTGCCGCCCCCCTTTCCCTCCCCCTGGGCGCGAAAGGAGAGGAGGGGGGGGGGGGGGAGCAAGAGAAGAAGAGAGCGCGCCGGCGGAGCAAAGGCCGCGCAGCGGTCTATTTCCCAAGATGCAACATGGCCGAAGAAAAAAAAAGGGCCGGCCCCAGCCAAGCACGGGAGAGAAAATGCGCCAGCTGCGACCGGCTTTCGGTCTCGACGGGGGCCCTGGTCTCCGCCAACACTAACCCCCCAGGATTCCTAACCGCCACGGACAGCGCCCGCGGCCTCAGGGTGTGCCGGATGTTGTTGCCCGCCCAGCGCACAGCCGCTAGAGAACGAAGCGCCTTGCTGAACTATCTGCATCTGCGCAGTCTGCGGCTGCCTGTTGCCGACAGAAATAACCTACGGTTAGCACCGCTCTTGGCCGAATTCGGCGCCCGGCCGGAGGTCTACCTGACGGAAATCCAAGGCTGGGCCAGCAACAACTACCGGGCCCTGCAGATAGAGCAAGCCGCGTGGCTAAAGGCCGGCGACGCGTTGGCCGGGGGCGGGCCTGACATATTGGCGTTTGCTCCCCTGCTAATTCCTCCGGTGGGCACAGTCCACCCCGTTGTGCGCACGGCCGCTACCCGCTCTACCACCGACGTGCAGCTGCGCAGGGAAAGCTACTGGGACTCGCTCGGCGTCGCGGCCAGGCTTGGGCTCGGGGCCAGCGCCCGGAACGGCAGTTTTGTGCTCCCCGAACTGGTCACCTCCCGGGGCGAAAGCTACCCCGCGGGCCGTGACAAGAGCTGGCCGAGCTCGCCAGCCAGAACGCGGGGTACTTCCCCTTCGCGGGACCCCAGGCTTTCCCCGTCCGGCGGCTATGCCTGCATCACCTGGTCGTAGACGAATGCACGTACCTGAAGCTCGCCAGGACAGGAGCCGGCGCGCAGCCGTTCCTGGACCAGGTCACGGCGCTCGAGTTTACCCAAACCGTCCTGCCGGAGCCAGGGGAAATCCTCCCCGAGTTCACCCTGTCCGGCCTGCCGCTACTGCAACGGTTTGTCTTTACGCAGCAAGCGCAGCGGCACGAACGGCGCCCCTCCTCGCAGCCAGCGCTACTCTTCGAGGATTGTCAGGCCCTCGCCACCATTGACACCTCTTTGCACAGCGGTGACAGCCCACAGCCGGTCCGAGTGGGCCTTCGCGGCAGCTGTGCCGCTACGCTGCAAGTCAAGCCAGGGAACGGGGATCTGCACTGGGAGGCGAACCAGTGCCACCAGCTGACTACCCTGAGTTGGCCGGAGCTCTGCGTCACGGAGGGAATCCTCACGCTGGGGCTGTACGCGTGTAGGACCCTGCGCGAGCTTTTGTTACCACGGCTGGCGCGAGCCAGGGGCCTGCACGTACGACTGCTCCCTACCGAGCATTCCCCTGGCTATTATTCGCCCCGCCCAGCAGCGCCCGCCGCCCCGCCGTTGCGGGACTTCGCACTGTTCCACGCGCCCGAGCTGGCCGTCGTGGCCGGAAACCTCGACGTGGAACTCCGTAGCTGTCCACGCCTGTCCAGCTTCGCACTACCAGAGTTGTGCAGGGTACACGAAGAGGCCGAGTTCGGGTTCCACGGGTGCGGCACCCTGGCAGAGGCTACCTTGCCTAGATTGGCATCGGTGGGCTACCTGCTGGGCCTGGACTTTTGTGCCTGCCAGCACCTCACGGCTTTCACTCTGCCCCTGTTACAACGGCTCGCGCACCAGCCGGCCGTGGGCCAGGGCTGGGGACAGGAGCGTGGCCTGAGGCTACATTTCGAGGACTGTACCAGGCTGCTTAACTGCACTTTGCCCCTGCTGCGTACCATCGGGAAGAGGGAGGTTGGCAGCTCTTACCGAGGAGGCCCAGCGGAGGACGACGACGCGCCTGCTTTCGGGGGGGCCCTAAGTGTGTCCCTCGAGAACTGCCCTGTGTTCAAAAACCTAGACCTGCCGCTGCTCAGCAGGGTACGGGGCGGGGGCTGCGTGCTCAAAGTACAGGGCTCCGACGTTACGCGGGTAAGCTTGCCCTTGCTGCGTCTAGTGGATCAAGAGCTCTGGCTAGAATTCCGGGGCTGCGCGAAGCTACAGGAGTTTACGCTACCGAGGCTGCGGCTGGTGCGGGGGCGAGGCGAGTCTAGGAGGAGCCGCGTCAGCTTCAAACGCTGTCCCCACCTAAAAAAGTTTGCTTTGCCTCTGTTAGCGCAAGTAGGCTGTGAACTGTCGGTGTGCGTCAAGGACTGCCCAGCATTCCAAGAGCTGTCGCTGCCTAAGCTCAGGAAGGTAGCGGGGCCGGTCCAGGTAGAGTTGGAGTGCCCCGAGCTGCGGACCTGTGACTTCTCCGCGCTGGCCCAGGTACAGGGTGCGTTCACTGTGACCGCCAAGCGCTGCCGCCAGCTCGAGGCCCTGCGACTGCCGCTGATAGGGAGGCTGCGGGTGCGGGATGAAGCGGAGGAGAGAAGACTGGGTTCCCGTTCATGCGTGACGGTCGAGGAATGCCCCGCGCTGCAGGAGCTCGGCTCCCCCCGACAGGGTGGCTGAACTACACGGCCTGTACGCTGACGGTACGGGGCTGCCAACGTCTGCCAGCGCTCGTGTTACCGAAGGCTATGCACAGCGTGGCGGAGTGGGGGCTGACAATCTCCGCCTGCCCCGCTCTGACCCAGCTCGTGCCGCCCGCCAAGCTACCAGTGTGCCAGGAGCTCATGCTCCGGGTACAGGACTGCCAACGTCTGCCAGCGCTCGTGTTACCAACGGCCCTGCCCAGCGTGACGGGGCTGGAGCTGACGATCACTGGCTGCCCCGCTCTGACTGAGCTCGCAGTGCCAGCAGCCATGCCCGGCGTGACGGAGCTGGAGCTGGCGATCACGGGCTGCCCCGCTCTGACTGAGCTCGCAGTGCCAGCAGCCATGGGAGGAAGCAAAACATTTGATAAAAATATTCAGATGTCTTTTACACCAACCAGAATGAATGTAAAATTTATTCACTACTTGATCGACTAAACAGAGACAAAAACCTGAATTCTTTATATGGACAGAATTGGAATTGTCGGCACATTCTCCGACCGCAACACAGCAAATATTTCAAACCTCAGTTATAATTTGGGGGTCGTTGGTTGGTCGGACGGGCAATATACATTTAAAGTCCTTGAAACTGATAGCGGAAATATTGATACAGGAAATTCAGCGGGAAGAATTGTTGTATGTTTGGAATTTCTCGCTTAGAATATAGGATGGAGAAGATTAATAGCATTAAGGTGAAGCCTGTAAAATAAGAAGGAGGCAACGACAAAAAAGCAAAGAGCTATAAATTATTCAATGAGCCGTATGCCAATATATTTCTGCTTGCCAGAAAAAAGAGCGGGAAAACGACAGCACTCTTTGAAGTACTGAAACGGACAACAGACAGAAAAACCCGTATTGTCATTATTGCTTGAACAATACACAAGGACTACATTTATAAAGCAATGGTAAAGCACTTTAAGAACAGGGGAAACCCAATGGCAATATATACCTTTCTTAAATCAGATGGTGTTAATGTGAGCAATAAAACAATTAGACTATGTATTGATATTTCCAGCCCAGTCTGTGGATAAGATGGAACTAGTTTTTCAACACTTAGACCTATCTTTCGACTTTGATTATTTTCTTCAAAAGTATCACGAAGCAACAAAGGAGAGATTAAATTTTCTTTATGTCTCAAGTGTTGCTGACGAACTTCGCAAAAATTTTAATTTTCGTCGAAAATAATTATTTGATTTTTTAAATATTTTTTTCATAGTACAATGGTAGTGAAAACAACTCGTGTTGAAGTCATTCCAACAATCGGCAAACGAACAATTAACTCAAGCACAAATATGGCAGGAGGCAAAAAGAAGACTGGTCGTAAGAAGAAGCAGGGAGGCCAAGGTAAGGTAAATTGGCAAAAAGTGGGGAAAACTGCTTTGGCTATTAACAAGTTTCTGAGGGATAACAAGGTAATCTCAAAGACTGCCGGAGCATTGAGTAGTATGGGAGTGCCATATGCGGGATCAGTCCAAGCCACTGCCGCAAAACTAGGTTATGGAAAAAACAATCTGGCCGTGGTGCCTTGAAATTCTAAATATTAAAAGCATTTAATCCTATTGGCTCATTTATAAAATCAGTATGTTTTTTCGTTCGTTTATGGCGAGTTTTATGATATGATGTATATTTCATACCACACTCGCAATTATGTTGTATTTTTCTTTCTTCTCTTATTTTGTCTGTATTGCTTTCTCTGTATTTTTTAAAGTGTTCTTTAATTTTATCCTTGTTATTTTTTCTGTATTGTTTACCTTTTTCTTGAATTTTTTCTTTATTATATTCATTGTATTGTTTTAAGTATTCTTTTATCTTGTCTTTGTTTTCTTCATAATATAATTCCACTTTCTTTAATTTTATTTTTGTTTTCTACTCTGTATTGATTTTTTGTTCTACCTGCCACCATTTTATTTACGCATTTCCTCTGTCTGATTAATTCTCCTTCTCGTTTAAGTAATCCCATTTTATTATCACACTGACATTCCTCAATTAATTCAATATAAACATCATCGTATTTAACTATTTCAAAAGAGGATATATAGTGTGTTCTTTTTCCATTCATCCAACATTTATAATCCAACTTATGACTGCTCAGCCTTTTATATAATGGTTGAATAGTAGAACCAATATAAATTTCGTCTGTCTGGTGAGACCTTAATGAGTAAATTTTTCCTTGCTTGTAGTCTGGCATAATGTCGTTTTATATCGTTTAATATCGTTATATTTAAATAAAAAAATTGTGTTTAATAAAATAAATATTTAATATATATACAATGGTCGTCAAGAAAGCGAAGAAACAGAAATTAAGACCACCGTGGTTTATAGAAATAAGAGCGGGAGGCCATATATTATCCAGAAGGGTAAAAAATATTATCTTAATTTCGGTAAGAAAACAAATGATATGAGCACATTTCAAATTGTTAAAAATTTTTATGAAATACTTAAGCAGACCAAAAGCAAAGCGGACTACTAAAAAGGAAGATTTAAGAAAGGTCCAGAGCCTGTCAGAGATTGAACAAAATACAAGAACAGCAATTCGAGACCGCTTAGACAAACTCAGAAAGGAAAAGTATGAGGGTATTGAAGCAATAGAGAAAAAAGAAAAGACAGCACGGAATGAAATGGAAGAAGAAAAGAAAAGGTTAGAAGAAAAGACACAGCCGATGCTAAGGAAAGGCAGGATGAGTTAGCAAGGATACACCGCGATGAACTATCCGATATCAAGGAACGACAAGAACAAAAAGACAGAGAACTAAGAAGGGAGCAAAAACTCATAGAAGATGTAAAATATGAAGAAGACAGAAAAAATAGAATACAAGCATTACCACCGCCACCGCAATATAAATACATCATGCCGCCACCACCACAACAGGGACAGCCACAAGTTCAGGCACAAGCACAATATCAAGCACTGCAAGTTCAGGCGGTAAACCCACTAGAACTAAATCGGCGGAAAAATTAATTAAAGATGCTGGTTATGGGATGATTTCCTGAGTAGTTTAAAAGATGATGGTAAAATACAACTAGCGGACGATATAAGAAAATATATGGAGTTAGGTTCAAAAATAGGAGAAGTTAAAAAATATCTTGAACAAGCACAACAAACCGCTGAAAAAACTCAAAAAATGAACCAAATTTTAGGAAACCAACTAGAGATGTCTAAATACAAAGCAAGGTTAAAGAATGGATTGGGAAATAGTAATATTGAGAAAAAACTTACTATTAGAATTCTTGGTGAAGCACTAAGAGATAAACTTCAACAAGAAGGCCACGATGTTAAAGGATGGAACCAAAGATCTCAGTAGATAATAGACAAAATAGTAGAACATAAAATAGATGTAGGAGAAAAGAAGGAAGAAGTAAAAAAGAAACTCGCAGAATATTTGGGATTACAAACGGGAACTGGATTAGAAGATTTGATTAATAAAGTGTTTTCCGTAGAAAATATTAAAAAGTATCTAACAAGAAAAGAATGGACACATTCAATGAGAAAAAAAGATTATGTTAATGCTCTTATAAATAAATATAGAAATGACTCCAACGTAGTTGAAGATGCGACCTTCGGTAAGCAACAGCAACCAGAGGAGCCACGGCAACCAAAGCCACAGCAACCAGAGCCACAGCCAGAGCCAGAGCAACCAGAGCCAGAGCAGGACGAGCAAGTCCCCTTACAAGGAGAGGGGCGGGGACTAATGACTAATGAAATACACGACATAATGAAAAAAACACGACTGGTATTTGGGAACAATTGCTAGTGATGAAATATACAAATTAAATCCAGAAAAAAGAAAGCGATACGGATTTATTATGAATACCGATTCGAGCAATGAAAAAGGGTCTCATTGGATTAGTGTTTTCGTCAGTATAGATAAAGATAGGTCAGTTGAAGTGTATGACCCATTACCACTTTACGAGCCAACGGAAGACTTTCAACAACAAATGAAACAACTAATAGATAAAAGCCACCCCGATAGTTATTTATTAATGAAGGTTAATCAAGTAAAAGAGCAGAGTGATACTTCCTCAACTTGTGGATGGCATAGTATGAGATTTTTTATGGAGAGGGCAAAAGGTATTAAATTTAAATTCGCCAGTGGTTTCACAGACCTGAAAGAAGACGAAGCAGAAAAGTTAAAAGCACAGAATGGTTATGGCTTTGACACATTCATTTGATATTTGTTTCAGACTACGTCTTCAACAAACATCGAAGACCGATTTATTTTTTCAATAAAGAAAAAACGATGTTTTAGAATAAGTGAGAGTGCGACGCACGAAACGAAATTCTAAAATATCATGGACAAAGGTGCACGCTCAAGTTCCATCTATTACATAAATAGTAAAAATAGGATAACAGGCATAGACTCAGACTTTACATATGAAGTCAATATGGAAGGGGTTAGACAATCCCACACACTGCAAAATTCTTCATATCTATGTGCCGAAGTCGTATTACTCGGTGGCTTCACCATATAATACTTTTACATTATCCGAAGACCGGGTATGAGGCTTTAATTACGATACCTGAGGGAAACTACACAATGAACAATCTAAAAAATAAACTGGCTGAGGTGCTAACCGCAGACACTGCAGCCCCAACCGATACACATACACAATAACAAGCAACAATACCAACATATAACCAGAAGATGGAAAATTAACATTCAGTGTGTCAGAGAATAAAGGAATTCAACCGCGGTTTATATTTGATGGTGATACCCGTATTCACGAGGTTATAATATGGGGTTTGATAGAAATTCAACATTTTTTTGCCAATAATTTTATTAAATCGCCAAATGTGATTACTTTAACTAGTGAAAAAACTCTGTATCTTCAATCTGACTTAGTTGGAGAAGGAGATAATCACGTGCTACAAAAAATATACACTGCCAACGAAATTCCTTTTGGGTCTGTTATCTATGATGGTAGTGGGTCTGAGTATGGTAAAACATTATCCGCTCATTCAACTTGAAAATGTATTCAGGTTTTACTTGACGGACGAAAACGACCAAGCAATTAATCTTAATGGTCTGGGAATAGTTATGACATTACTGGTTTATCGTGAAACTAATTATTTTAGTTTATTTAATTCATTTTTTAATTTACTAAAATCACAGTGAATTAATTTTTGATCTAATTATTTTTTCTATAAATATATTTCGTGTATTAATTAACTTACGCCACTTCAAAAACAAAACAAAAAATGCCTGTCCAATACGGAGGAGAACTAGTCCATCAGACTAAGGAACTGCTCACTGGTAAGTATGAATGGAACAAACTTACCAGCCGTGAAGGGTCGGCAAATGTTACCCTTACTACTGCTGGTGGTATGGAAAGCACCTTTGAAATCCCTACCCGCCCTTTGAACCTTGCGAGGTCTGTGTTGCGATTTACTTACACTCCTGCACAGGCTGGTGGTGCTGGTAGGTGTAATCGTATTTTTATGGATTGTCTGTCTATGATTAAAACTATTGAATTGCGAAGCCGAAGCGGGCAGTATTTGTGTAATCTTCAGCATGTGGGGAACTACACTAAGGTGATATGGAAACCGGAAATTAAGTATGAAAAATTTATGGCACTTGAAAACGATGGTGCTTATGATGATGATAAGAAAACAGGTAATTCTGGTGCTATGCTTCAAAAGTGTAATGCGGGTAGAATTGAGATAGGAAGTGTAGCGGAAGGAAAGGCAATCACTGATGCGGCAGACTCAGATGATGTTAAGGCTGCTGTTCAAGCATACTACAAAGTGCCTAGTGTTAATGCTCGTCGCCACAATGATACCGCTCTCGCTGATAGCACTGCTGGAACCTATAGCCTTGTTGATGTTGAATATGAGGAGGCTAAGTATTTGGAAGGTGGAACTAATAATGGTGCCGACCCTGCTATTAGTGTTACGTTTCCTTTGGGAATGCTGTTTGGAACAATTTTTGAACTGGATAAAACTATTGGTTTTAATGAAATTTTGGATTTTAGAATCGTATGGGAGAGCACGGCACGCACTTCATTTTATGGCACTGATGCGAGTTCTATTTCCACTGGTGCGGCGGCTACTGCTGTCGGTGCCACTATTTCTAACTTAAATCTCTTTCTTGCTGTGGAGACTGATCCGAATGTTATTTTGGGGGTTCAACAAAAGATTGCTGGTGAAGGCTTTCCTTTTAAGGTTGAGTATCCAATTGCTTGGAAGCGGAACCTATCATCATCGCAACAAAACTATGTCGTAAAAATGAACCGCTTGCAGGGTGAAAGAATTCGTCGTATCTATACATCTGCTTTCCATAACACTGAGAGTGCTAATACTTCCTTTGATAATAGCAATATGCCGGGGTATGCAGCAGAGCCTCCAGTAGTTCAAGCACAATCATCTAAGGTTAGAACATATTACGCAACCCTTGACGGAAGCCGTATTCAACAATTTGATATTGATACATCTAGAAATGAAGATTATAGGCTTCTCAAAGATAAGTTGAAGGGAAGTGCCATTTTGAATTCGAATGTGTATCATGACAACTGGTTCCACGTTGATACTTGGGACAACAACTGCCCGCTGTGCGATAAGGATACCGACGGCTATGAGGTAAGCGGTCTGAGCCTAGACACCGAGAGACGATATGAATTCGTTGCGACTACCGCAGGAAACAATCTCAATCACTACATATTCGCCATTCTTCAACGTAGTGTGCTTGTTAAGGGAATTGAAATTTTGATGAGTTAATGATATTTTATTCATATACTTCGTATCTTCATAAAACATCGAATGCCATTAAAGTAAAAAAATTGATAGATTAAATAATTTTTTCAAAATAAAAAACGATGTTTTAGAATAAGAGAGAGTGCGACAGCACGAATCGCAATTCTAAAATATCAATGACGACCCACCAGAGAAATTTAATCGCAGAAAATCCAGACGAAAAGTTTGTAAATGTCAAAGTTGGATATGATAGACACATTTGAAACTAATCATATGAAGACCGCTTTTGGTGAAACCCTAACCAGTTCCTTAACACCAGTATTACAGGAAATCTTTCCATATACCGTTAATACACAGGTATGGACAAAAACAGAAACAAAGGCGTCCGTTTCATTTAATAATAATATGGCAGAATTGAAAACAACCGCTGATGCTACCGCTGATGCCGTTATGGTAAGCAAAAGAAAAATAAAATATCGCACTGGTATGGGGGTTGTAGCCCGCTTCACTGCTTTATGGACAACGGACGAAACCAAATATTATTATTCGTGGATAGGTATCGGAGATAGCGAATTACTTAATGGTGTCTACTTTTTCAAGACTAGAGATGAAGGAATGAATATTCTACATTCCATAGGAGGCGGCCCAACCGCAGTTCCACAAGCGAACTGGGATGACCCGTGCGACGGAACAGGAGATATGCCAGTATTAGACTGGACAAAGGGAAATGTATTTCAAATTCAATTTCAATACTTAGGTTTTGGTGCTATTAAGTTTTCTATTGAAAATCCAAAGACAGGCGAATTTCAGTTAGTCCACACGATTAAGTATGCAAATGCCAACACGGGTGTCAGTCTGCGGAAAACTACATTGCCATTTGTAGCACGAATTCTTAATAATAATGCGGGAGTTGGAATACAAAGACTGAAGACAGCCAGTTGTAGTTTGTTTGTTGAAGGCACCAACACTATTAATACAAGTATTACAAATACGGCAGAAGGGAGTGAAGCAGGTAATATAACTGAAAGCCCCATTTTAAGTATCAGGAATAAAGCACTATACGATAATAGCCTAACCAACTATTCAAATGTCTTTCTTTCTTTGATAAGTATTACAAATGAAGATACTAATGCTAATGTCGTCAGAATGGTATTGAACGGAACACTGACAGGGGCGGGTTTTGCTGATGTTGATGCCAAAATTTCAATTGTAGATACAGACACACAAGCAACTGCTATCGCAAACGGAACAACAATTTATAAGATTTATGTTAATGCTGGCTCTACTCAGCAGATTAATCTCAGAACTTATGATAATATATCCAATTAACCCCAAATGAAGTATTGACATTCATACAGAAGTCAGTTTCTGCTGGTGGTGGCAGTAATATTAATGTTATTGCTAACTTTATAGAGATCAATAAAGCAAAAAAACAATGAGTGATTCATCTTTATTTTTTAGTATCTTTTTTTTTACATTACCTTTTACAACACGAATAACTTCGCTCGCATTCTTTGCTATACATCCTTCGTCTGTAGCATTCGCTGAACCACCTACGGCGGTAGCATTTGCTATCTCTTCACCAACACAAGTGGCTTCGCCACGTTGTGACGCTTCGCTCACATTAGCCTTTATTTCGGTAATTCCTGTTTCACTCACTACAAGATCGGTTGTCTTAAATGGTGTCCTTGGTTCATCATCCATTATTTTTTGAAATGTAGCCTCCAATGGAATAACTACTTTCACATTGTCGTCCCTCGGCTTGTATTGCTCATAGAAAGATACAATGTCAGGTTTAGTCCATTTAATTGTTGGCTTTTAATAGAAACATCAATGTTCCATTTTTCAATTTCGTTTAAGTAGTCCTGTTTGGTGTTCAGGTCAGTCATTGATATATATATATATATATATATATATATATATATATATATATATATATATATATATAATATAAATATTAATTTTTATTAGATATATTTTTTTACTTCATTTTTAATGTCTGTAAATTTCTCAAACCAAGGTTACTTTTGAACCCATTCAAGATACGGCTTATCAATTAAAGAGATATGTTATGCAGAATCATATGCTATTTAATCAAGTCTTTTCGCGGTATACCTTTTAACGGGCCAAAATCATTTCAAGAGGGTATGTCCTACCCTAAGGTCACTTTGTGGCCCGATGCCGCCCATAAAGTCTGTTTGAAAACGGGTAAGTCTCGCACGGGTTTTATAATCTTGTGGGGAGGAGACCCAATAGGTTGGCTTTCAAAAAGACAGAGTAGGATAGCACTTAGTTCAAATAACCTTCTTCCCACGATATTTACCAAACGGAAAAATATCCTTTGGCTTTCCTTCTCTACTTTTTCAATTGCCTTATTTCTTCATCAATTATTTTTTGTACATCTTTTACTGAAAAGAATTCCTTATTCTTCTCAATTGAAAGTTATTCAAATTTTTCACATAGTCTAGTGAGTGCCCCCTTGGGGCGTGTCAACGTCCCTTCGGGACTTGTGAGGGTGGTCATTAGTCTATATAGACTGGTAAAAAAATTTATGGAAAAAAATTAATTATTTATTTGATATTTTGTTCTGACTTCTTCATCACAAAACATCGTTTTATAGTTTAATGGCCGACGATGTTTGAGAATAAGCGAGAGTGCGTAGCACAAAGCGCAATTCTAAAATATCATTAATATCCAAACGGCCGTGTTTCAATTGCATTCTCTACAATACCGATAACTTGTCTTTTCGTAAATGTAAAACTTAATATCTTTTCTAAGTATTTGCTTGTTATTTTTTTCTTTTGTTTGTCTCGCGTTATCTTGTTGTTTTCTATTATAACTACTTTTCCAGACTTCTCAATTCGCTTAGCAATCCGTAATTCTTCATCAGTCTGTAACAAATCAGCCAGTTCATTTTTACCATTCTCAAATAATTCAGTGTTCGTAATACCTAACCCGCAACTTATTACACTTAACATATTTGGTAAATTCAATGCTTTTTTCGTTTCATAGTTCATACTAAATCCTTTTACTTTCATACTGGCTTTACCATTATTTAATAAGTATCCATAACATTTCGGCCCGCCTCCCACAAAGGTTTTTATTTTCGCTCCTTTTAATTCATCGGTCCCATCTCCCAGTAAATCGCCTGTCTCTACATCTGCCTGATTAATTTCTTTGTTAGTCGTACATATCACGCTGTCTGTGTCATAATACAATATCATATTACCTAATATGTCCATCATATTGTAAAGTCTCATTCTCGCGTGGCGGGTAGTAAATAAAGCAACTACAATATTTGTTTTAATCGGGTCGCTCACCGCGTCCTGTTTTAAGTCATAACTGGCTTCTATAATTTGGCGTTAATTATGTTAATATTTATATTATCCACTGATTTATCGTTCAATAGTTTGTATAAGGTTTCTTTATCCTTTATCATTTCGTTCTGTGTTTTATTTTGTTTTTGTCCAAACTTGCCCCATAAAGAGTTCAAGCACAACTTAGCAACTGCTCTCCGTCCTTCGTTTTTGAATATTTTGCTTTCATCCATATTAACACCCATTTTGGCTTCCATGCTGTTTATGTAATTTTGTTTTTCTGCTTCCGTATTACATCCCGCGGGGTATCCGGTGGACTCTTGTTTTACTTTCAAGAATGTCTTTATGTATTCTTTGAATAGGCTACTGCTTTGTTCTTTCCAGTGCCATACTTCATATACTTTTATTAACTTATATCCTTTGTCTGAGGCCTTGTAAATTTCTGGAGTTGCCCTTTCGCCCGTTATTGCTCGTTCTTTATCTGTGTGCTTACATTCGCCGTGTTGCTCGGTCATTCCGCACTTATCGCATAAGTAATACATCGTCTTACCTCTGTCCGCCTTTGGTAAGACTGGGTGTAGTAAGCCTCTCGGCGGTAGCATCTTAACCTTAGCCACTCCAAAATATTCTCTGTTTATAATTTTATTTTTCATCTCATTTCTTTTCTCCTCGTTGCTTGGTCTAATAATTATATGTGTTTATAATTTTATTTTTCATCTCATTTCTTTCTTCCTCGTTGCTTGGTCTAATAATTATATGGTGTCCGCTTGGATAAAGGTCGTAATACATCTCGGTCGGATAAAGTGAGCATATGTCAATATATTTCGCATACTCATTATCATGTCGTGATTTCCAATATAATTTCAGAGCATTCACCCTACCTCCAAACATCGCCTCTCGCGGGTTTAGTCCTTCTTGTTCCGTAATTCGTTCGTTTGTATCCTCTGCCAGTCTTTCACTGGTTTTCATCAGGCTCCATTCACATTCCCGGATACTTATAACTTTCGCTTGACATGTTAAAATGCCAGCTAAAGTGCAAGCTAAGTATGGCATACTTCAAAAATAATAGTTCTATCATAAAAACAAAGATTTCGATTCACTTTAATAAAATGTAAAAAAATATTTTAAAATTTTTAAAAAATCCAACCGTTACAACGGTTTTTAACGGTTTTGCGACTGCTTTGCTTATTTATTGTAGAGGTTTGTTCTGCTTTTGTTTTTCTTTGTTTTTAAATCAAAACACATAGAAAAATGTTTGACTGAATTTCAATAATATTTAAACATAATTTTTTTTTAAATTCAAAAATATTTGAAAATCTAATTGTTACAAATGTTTTGTCATCGTTTTTCAGCTTTTGTAACACTCCCTCTTATTACGTTATGTTTTGTTTCAAAATTTCAACTAAATATGATGACGTTGAATTAATATAATGAATTAATATTGTGTTTTCAAATTTACTTAATTAAATTTGAATTTTAGAATTTAAATTCAAAATTCTTTCCAGGCTGCTTCATGAGTCATTGTATTAATAATAGTAAAATTATGATGTTTTTTTCTTTGAAATTTTCAAACAGTGATATGTCAAAAACTATAAGAAAAAGTTCTTGGTACGAATTTTGCAAGTAAAAGTTCTCCACGTGAAGTTTATATACATATAAAATTCATGTATAGTTGGGCGTCTGCTTCGGCGGCCCAACTGGCAGTTAGTTGTTACCAAGTGGGGTGCCTTGGGGGAGAGTGCGGGTTCGAACTCAGGCGGGGCCAGCTTTTTTTTTTCTCCTTTTTTTTGAATATTTCCGTGAAGTTGACCATATTATAGATCACGTCATGAAGGTAGTAAGTGTATTATTAATACTGAATAATAATTTGACACATCTTATTATTAATACATACCTGCTAGTAATATTAATATTAACATTGATTAAGTAGCATTATTAATGTAATTTAATATTGCAGTATAATTGAATAAATTTTTTTATTTCACTTGAAACTTTTTGAGTCATGACGGCTTAAGTTAAAATTAATAATAGTAAAATACTTATTTACAGTTTAATTATGATTCATGAAGTAATATTATTACAAAAGTTTGTTTTTACGTTTTCTTTTTTTGTTTTTTTTTGCGGGGGTGGAATACTTTGCATAATCTGACTCACTCTCACTCTCTGATGAGCTCTCTCTCACTCTTTTGTTGTGTTTGTGTTTTTTGTGTTTATGTTTGTTATGATGTGTTGGACCAGGGGCTGACTCTGAAGACCCAGAGTCCCATCGCCTGTGGCCCGATCCTGCAAAAACAGCACAAAAAAAGGAAAACAATAATCAGAAAATAAACCAAAGCAACAAAAAAAAAAAAAAAAAAAAAAAAAAAAAAAAACGAAAAAAACCTGAGCCGCAGCTTTCAGGATATCCCTCTGCGCCTTTACCACTTTCAGCTCTGCCTTCATCGCTTCGATCTGACTCCTTGACGTCTCCAAGGTATCCGTGATTTGGCTAAGATTTGTTGATGCTTCTTTTTCCCGCTCCAGTGCCGCCGCTTGTGTTGCACTTGCTGCTTGCAGCTTCCGTTCCAGCCCCTCCGTAGTATTCATGGCACCCTGAAGTTCGGTCATGGCAGCCTGAAGTTCCTACATAGTAATATTACATATTTCATTCATTAGCATGCAAGCAAACAAAACCTGCCGCAGTTGCGCATTTTTTTTCTTTATTTCGATTGTTTGACTAAAAGCCAAAACAACCATCATAAAACCAACAAATGCAAAACAAATTATAATAATTACCCTCGTTGCATTTGCAAGTTGTCTTTCTGCAGTCGATCTCCCCTCCCGTTGCACTGCCAACTCCCGTTCGTGACTTTCTTTCATTTTGGAGAGTGCGAGTTGGATAGCTGCATACTTAGCTTCCGCTTCGCCTTTCTCTCGTCTCCCAAAGCATCCAGCGTGTCTTGCACGACTCGCTTGGCCTCTTCATCTCCATCGCGGAGCTCTGAAATTTGCAGTCGCAAGCTCTGCCTTAACCTTGACGATCTCCTCCATCAGGCTCTCGTTGCCGCTGGCGCTTGGCTTGGGGTTGGCGTCAACTCCATCTTTCTTTTGGCCCAGTTGGTTCTCCGAATTCTGCAAAAGCTTGGCAGACACATTCACAAACTGTTCTCGAGTTGATTCACACTTCAATGTGAATGGACGCAAAGCCTCCTTATCAAGGTTTAACATGTCTTGAAATTTTTTGAGGAACGACACCGTGGACCCATTCCTTAGTGCAGCGTGTGACCCTGACCCAGCCGTTGTCTCGGCGGTAGGCAAAAATGAAGTGAACATACTCATGACCAGCGGAAGTAACCGTTCTATGAGAAATTGCAAGCACATAACCCAATCCAACGTGGGTGTCTTTGTCCTCGACAATTTCTTTCACTGTGTCTGCATTTATGTAAGTACGAATGAAATAGATCCACGAATTGACACAAATGTCTTCACCATACAAGCGGACTTTGGGCAAATGTAAAAGTCTATCACCGTCCGGGGTGCCATCCTTCAGCACTCCTTGTTCCAGAAGCCAATCCCATGCTCGGCGCAATATGCCCCCTTGCTCATTCATACGACCAGGGCGAAAGATGGACGTGTCTCCAGGATTACCATAGTGGACCTAGCAAGGAAACAAAAAGAATGAACTAGCTGCAAATTGAAACGAGTACCTTAACATGCGTCGTGCCGCGGTATGATGCTCCAACACTGAGGCTGCACAAGAGAGTGTTCAGTCTTCCAAGCTTGCAGATCTCCTCCAAACGGCTCAAGTCTTTCGCGACCATAGCCTTCAAACCACACGGATAGTAGCGGTTCTCCAACACCAACACGTCTGTGTTCGGGTTCTCAGTCTCCTGGCGAATTGCCTCCTCTTTGCCAGCCTTAAAGGCCTGGTTGAGGGGATGGTCTGCTGCCTCAAACACTGGGGCGCCATCGTCATCTCGGATGCCTTAATTAAGCAAACATGTACAACAACCAACAACAACTCGAAAAAAATCATTCCAACAACTCGAAAAAAAAGAGAACAGAACCTGAGTCACTAGAGTCAGCTGCAATAGGTTCGTCTCGAACATGGCTGAAATTTTCACTACTGTCAGCCATTCTGTCGGTGACCCTCGAATCCAAATTGTTTCTGCAGAGCTATCTCAACAACTCGAGATACTGGTTAGACAAAGAACCCTCCAAAAACAACCAACCCCAAAATTAGGGTTGTGCGTTGAAGTTTGTGGTGCCACTTTTCGACCGATTTTTGCGGTGCTTTTCTTTTGGGTGACCACTGTTTTCCACAAGTTGTGTTTGCTGTGTCAATTTTTTCCCATTCATGGCCTTGCGTTTCTTTGTCGTTTCCCCTTTTCATTGTTCCCTTTCTTGTCCTTAGTTTCGTGAGTGTTTTTATTGTTCATGCGGTTGATTTTTTTTCCATCCCACCCTTTTTTTCGTCTGCTGCGTTTATATTATGTTCAGGCCGAGATGTTCAAAAGGACAAACACTGCTTTGCAAAACCGGCTTCTGACCCAAGCCCACTACAGAGCCAGGGTATGCCTCTCTGCTTGCTTTTGAATGTCGCATATCTGACTGAGTACGATTCCAAATCATTGTTCCTTCCTATGTTCATTTGTGCAGGCCCGACAAATGATTGGTTTGGACCCACAACAACCTGCTGCAGAGCCCAGTTGTTCCTCCTCCTCTTCACTTGATATTCAACGACCCTCGTCTTCTGCCCCATCATCACTGCAAGAGTCCAAACAGCACTGTTTGGCGTTGCATGAGTTGCGGGGTGATAACAGGGATGGTCTTTGTATATCTTTTGAGGAGGCAACAAAAACTCGCATTCGCCGTCCTTACAATCCTACTGCCAAGCACTCTTTCATCGACAGAATTTTAGAATCGCTTGGACAGTAGGCAGATCAGCTTTGTAATGAAGATTCTGGGCATTCTCTTATAGTTGAGCTCGCTAAATGGGGCTTTGCGATGATAGTTAGGATTTTGGAGGACACCAAAGACGTGCAATCATTTTCTCCCACCACCGTTCCTTCACACGTTCGCGCAATCGTAGGGGAAGTGCAGCAATATTTACCCTCACTCAAATTTCTGCCGATTTGCTCTCTCTTCCTTCTATTTCCGCCCTTCGTCGCTTTCGCGGCATGAGTTTTGCAAACACACGTTTTGATTCTGATCCAATCGCTGACAAGCTAGGCTTTAAGGCCTACGGGGTGGAATACTGCCTGGCAAAAAATCATCCTTCTCACGACAGGCATCTGCGTTCCGGATATAACTTTGTTGAGGCAATTACCGTAAGCAAGGTGTACGAGAACTACGCCAGATTTGCTGTATACTGGAAACAAACCCTTCCGGTAACCTGCTTTTATATTTGACCATCTAGAATCCTTCTTGTTTTTTGTTACTGTAGGCAATATTTGCAGCTGTCAAGTCCGGTGAGCCCTACTTCCATCAGCCGAAGCAGAAACAACGGCGCACGCACGCTCAACTCAGCATTAGCTATGAGGCAGGTGAGGCCGATATCTTCAAGTGTGAAGAGTGCGACCCCCCGACATTTCACGTCAACGAGCGAACCCATGTCTGCAGCAACCGGGCTGCCCTTCCCCATGCCAAGAAGCCCTCTCTCACTCCTCGCGTCATGGCTTTGGAGATCAGCCCTTTATTGTCCGATCAGCCTAAGCGATTACAGAAGAATTTGTGTTTGCTTGAAGAGGATCACGACATTCGCCAGAAGCTGTACGAATTTCAGAAGGGGTGGGGCAGGTTCATTGAGAAGCTTAAGATGCTTCAGGTTGGTAATCCGCGGGATTGTGGTTATGAACGTGCTCCTTTGGTTAAGTCGGGTGATGAATTGATTCCGCTTTTTGTCCGCCGTTGTAAGCACGGCAGTCGGTCCCCCCCCCCCCCCCGCCCTGCACAACTTGCAAATTTATGCTTTGATTTTTATTTTTAACCTACAATTTCAAGCCATGCTTTGGTTTTTGCTTGGCATGACGTGAGGTTGTAGCTTTTACTTTTTCGGATTAGATATTGCGAGCTTCGAGTCTTTAGCTCAAAATTAATTACATCAATTTAGGACTCCTGCTGTAAGTAACACGCAACGCGAGACCATGAGGACATTAGCTGCGGTTCGCAAATTTTGGGCTCAACAGATTGGTCAGTTTCTTTTACGCCCTTACTCTGACCTTCAGCGTCTCGTGCACCCTCCCAGCCGATCTGAGTGGACACGCCTGCACGCTCAATATTGGATTGAGTGCCGTTGTAACAAAGTTTGGGGTAAGTGCCCAAAATGCAGGGGACATCAGCAAAAGGTAGAAAGGTTAGCTGAACTACAGGATCAAAGGAGAGAGGGAATAATGGAAGAGAAAGATTTGGGTAAAATGGAGAAGTTGATAGAGGAGATAAAAAAAAGATGAACATCATTTCAAGGCGAAAGAAAATATGAAAGTTTTTGATGAAGACATTGAACTAGTGAGAGAGGATACCAGGTATGTTTTGATGGTGGTTGAGGATGAGCGTGGGGGGAGGTAAGACCAAAGATAATAATATTAATGATAATATCGCGGCACTTTTGATGGGGGATGGGAAGGGAGGTATCAAAAGAAAATACATCGACACTCTCCCTCATCATGAGGAAAAGGCCGGTAATAATGATTTCTTTTTTTACCGTAAGTGGCAAACGAATTTGTCGAACGAGTAGTTAAGCCACTTGGAAAAACAAGAGTCATTCAGTGGTCAGACGGTGGCCGCAAGCATTACAAGCAAAGGTATTCGCTTGCTGAGGCTAGCCTTGTCAGGGCTAAGCATCCTTGGCTCGAACACTTTTCTTGGAACTTCTGGCCCTCTAATCACGGAAAAGGCCTTGCCGATTCACACGCTGGAAAGATTGCCCAAATGGTAGCCTATATGGCTTTCCATGACGATTGGATTAGGGAAACAGCCAAGGATCTTGGCTGGTTGATCCAAAACAAACTTTCCGATTCTGAGCCTATGTATTTTCAGTCTGTCATTGGCAGAGATGAAAAGTACAGGCATCCTGTGAAGGGAATCGATGATCTATGGAAATATCATCATTTTGAATTCAGACACGCCTGGAAAGGTCCTGATGAGGACTTTTCGGCATGAACAGCCAATCATTTTCCGTTTTTTGACTGAGCGGAAATCTCAAACTGTTTTGAATACTCTGGCTGATTCAGACTACTGGTGGCCGCAACAGCTAGGGCTACCTCCAGTTCCTCCTCGGCGACGTCGGGAACCATCGCCTGCACGAAGAGGAAGGCAGATACAGGCGCGAAGAAAAATTCGATAATAAATAAATTTGTGAATATTAATAATTAGCCGTTCATGAATATTAATAATTAGCTGTTCATGATTTTGAATTTGAAAAATTTAAAGTCAAATTCAATTTAAATGTACATTCATTATATTAACTCAATTTAGTCATATTTTAATTGAAATTTTGAAACAAAACATAACGTAATAAGAGTGAGTGTCACAAAGCTGAAAAACGATGACTGGCAAAACATTTGTAACCGTTAGATTTTCAAATATTTTTGAATTTTTAAAAATTATGTTTACATATTATTGAAATTCAGTCAAACATTTAATTTCTATGTGTTTTGATTTAAAAACAAAGAAAAACAAAAGCAGAACAAACCTCTACAATAAATAAGCAAAGCAGTCGCAAAACCGTTAAAAACTGTTGTAACGGTTGGATTTTTTAAAAATTTTAAAATATTTTTTTACATTTTATTAAAGTTATTGAAATCTTTTGTTTTTATGATAGAACTATTATTTTTGAAGTATGCCATACTTAGCTTGCACTTTAGCTGGCATTTTAACCTGTCTTGTTCGCCAAGTTGTTTTTCTCTTCTCATTGTTTCCTTGTATAGTTCGCCCATTGCCTTATTCTTCTTCACATTCAGAGCATTGCTATTCCAACACTTCTGACATCCGTACCAATGACACCCGTAAAACTCATAAGCTGTTTTATTTTTCTCGTCCCAGCCATCTACATACACACGAGATTGTCCGAGTTGAAACATTTTTTCACCTCCGTTGAATTCGTGCTTAATATCGGTTTTGTCTAACCTGCTTCTGTATGCTAGCCATTCTACACAAGCCCTAGAAGTCATCCTGTTTTGTTTTTCCGCTTTCAATATCGCAATTGAATTCTCTTGCATAAACTTAGCACGATACAGAGCCATAACACAACTCGCTATAGTTGTATATTGAAATGGATCAATACCAAACTCTAGAAATTGGTTTCTAAAATCTATACAACCCTTCCTCAGTATATCAACATCTGAATGACAATACTCAGCGATTTCCTTCGCCATATCGAATTGGTTATGTGCTTTCACTTGTTTGTCATACCATTCAAGAAATTCCTTTCGTTTATCTCCTCGCATCGTGTGCGTTACCCCAACACAGTTTCTATTTTTCGCCGTATTGAAGAAGTGCGGGAAGAAACCTTTCTTAAGTTCCGCAAGCCCGAATGTCTTTGGAAAGTCTGACAATGGCATCGTAAGAAAACTTAGGCTGTCTATGAACCGATACTTTTTAAGGGTCATCATCATAATCTTACCACCTTCATAGATTACAAATGGAGTTTGCCCATTATCAACCAACCACTTAAGAATAAACTGACAATCATAACCGCAGGCTTGTGTGCGATAAATGTATATCCGCTGTGCTTAGGGTCAAAAACCCACTTACAGAAATCTTGAATGTTCTTGTGAATTAATGGCGGTTCCTTTGCATCGTAATACTGGCTTTCAGCATGATTAACAATGTGTTCGCCTGTGTCATGTGTCGCTTCAAAGTCAAAGAATATGTATTGTTCTGACGGCGGTAAGATTTCTTTTTGGACTATTTCACATTTGTGCTCAAGCGGTTTCAGTTCCTTACAATTTCTGCATTTCGCATATCCGCATTTGTGTTCATCTTTCTTCCTGTAATTAAGACCGCACGATTTACATTTCGCTTTAACATCGCAGTTTGTTGTCCTGTGGTTATTAAAGCATTCAGTGTTTGGAAACTTTCTATTACACTGCACACATTCTTTCCACTGGCTCTTGTCGTTTATTCCGTTACATCCGTTGGTTTCACAGATACTACATTTGGCTTCACAGGCGTGTCTTTTTTGGTATCCCCTTAGACACAACTCATAGAAGTTTTCCTTTCCTAGCATAGACTTCATGTTAGTTATGGCATCGTAATGTCCTTCAGTCTTTAGAATGTAAAGGTTAGTAAGCCGTTCGCCGTTCGCATCAATTAGATCTGTTTTATAAACGATTTTGTCAGGGAATTCAACAATAACCAGATTGTATTTAATGTGATTAGCGAATGTATTAATTTCTGGTATCCCACACACATCCTTAATAACTTTCGCTTCATCGTGTAAAGCCTCTGCCATTTCCTGCTGTATCTTTCTTCCCATTAATATTGTTTTGTATTTTTGATGTTTTTCAATTTTTGACTTTACTACAACGATTGCTCGTGCTTAGCATAAGTTATCACTACTAGTAATACAGATTACTCCTTTCTTTCTGTAGATATCCAATGTGTTCAAAACCTGTAGCCTTGTTCCGCCCGTCTGCATTTCAACAGATTTCAATACAAATTTTAATTTATCAAAGTTTATTCCGTTCTCGAAAGACTTTCGTTGCTTTGAAATATTGCCGACAATCTTACTAAAACTTTTTCAATCGAGATTTGATTCACTTTGTGTAAGCCTGTTGATACCTTTCCATAGTAATCCACAAACTCAATACCTAGGTTAACCTTATCTTGTGGTGCTTGCCTTTTTACAAAGTCGTTCAATACAATCTCAATAAATCTTATCACATCGCGCATCGTAAATGATCGGAAGTTGCCGTTAATCCTTACCGTATATCGGCTTTCATTTATTCCTAGTTCGTGTTCCTTGCTGTCGTCCCCGGCTTATGATATCATAATTATCATACCTCAACAAGTCTCTGTGATTTTCTTTCAGTCCTTTTTTCTCTTCAATCGTAGGTAAGGTGGCGCTATTGGTATAGCATGGTGCTCAAAATACACTGCGCTCCTTACTTGGTTCAAGTATTTTTGGGCGGTCGGTGTATCAATTTTATACCCCCTTACCTTCGGTTTGATATATAGAACATCCGACCCCTAACAGACTTGATTTCGTAATTTATCTTATATTCCCTTAATCTGTCCAAAATGTAGACCTTGCCGTTATACGTGTGTGTCTCCATATTAGATAATTGTATATTAAGGAAAATATAATTTTATAAAATTAAAATATTTGTCCGTCTCAATCGGTCGTCCCCTCGTGGCCTCGTGTGTGCCCTATATATAAGGCCCCTCCTTGTCTTTAAATAGAAATTCAGTGGTTCCCGCGGAGAAACCTTTTTAATTACCAATGCTTACCATACCCGCAACCGCAGTGGCAGTTATGTTCCATGTATCCGCACATATTACACCTATCGTCCTCATCTTTCTTAATATGTTCCTTGGGTTAAAGTCCTCATTCTTTATTCTCTCCATATACTCTTTGCTTGGCCTAGGAGGAGCTGGAGGTTTTTCTTTTTCTATAATTTTGTAAGATGCAGAAATATGTTTCTGAGACTTCGTATGTCGCGCTTTGTTTCCATTATGTATTTCAGCACCACATTCACACTTAAAATCTTTATGCTTCCAAATTTTCTTCTTTTCTTTTTTGATTATTCTTGTTTCTTTATCGTAGTTATTTTTCCATTCCTCATATTTAGGTATTATATTTTCCTCGTGATACTTATTTGCTTCTTCCAGTGCTTGCTCTTTTGATTTTTTCTTTCCGATGCAGAAACTCTTACATATAACCTTTCCTCCTTCTCTCCATTGAACTTTTACCATTTGTCTCTTTTCGTTATTCTTTACCATAACGCAACCTCTGAACATTCTAAATCTCTGTGTGTCTTCGTTTGTCATCCTATATGTGTCTTTATTTTATTTATTTAAATAATAATTATTTACAGATAGCAGTTTTTATTTCTTTTGTCCGTCTGTATTTGTTATAAACAGGTAGCGTTAAAAATAAATAACTGTTCTTAGGGTGGTTTATGTGCTTCAAAGCACTGAAAAAGTGTGATGAAGTGCGACCCTATACTACTAATTAGGTTTCCACCTTTGATAAAGGTATAACTTACTAGCTATACTTTTCACGTGGACGTTGATTGAGTCTAATTGTAAAAATTGTTCTCTCAATAAAAGCGAAGAAGAAGAAGAAGAAGAAGAAGAAGAAGAAGAAGAAGAAGAAGAAGAAGAAGAAGAAGAAGAAGAAGAAGAAGAAGAAGAAGAGAGAGAGAGAGAGAGAGAGAGAGAGAGAGAGAGAGAGACAAATCTGAAAAAAAGCGACCCAACCTGCGAGCTAACTATCACAGGAATCCCATACACGCCAAAAGAAGACACAAAGCAAATCGTAAAAGCCATGATCGAAGCAAAAGGCATACCATACAACCCCGATAACATTATAAAATGCTTCCGCGCAAAAGCAACAAACCCACACGAACAAACACCAACACCCACCTGCAAACATCCTGCGCTTCGCCTCAAACCAACTCAAGAACACATTCAAAAAACACAACCCAAACCAACCCCTCAAACACAACACTATCGATTGGACAGGCACACACCTCAAACAACACAAACAAGCATTCAACATCTTCATAAACGAAAGCCTAACACCCACGCAACTCTCCCTCTTCAAACAGGCCCTCCAGCTAAAAAAAGAACTGACAACAGCAACTGGACGCACTATCTTCGTCTGGACAAGGGACGGCGAAGTTTTCTTCAAAGACCAAACCACAGACGAGCGATTGATGATCGAAACATCTGAAAATATTAATATCATCAAAGAACAATATGTTCTACTCCAACCATCACCATCATCATCATCGTCATCATCAACATCACCGAACAAAGCACAGAAAGACGGAAGCACACAAACACCATAATGACTACATTACCACAGAAACCCCCAGACAATATCATACACCACCGTCTTCTCCCACAATCCCTAATACCCTACATCGAACTTGCATATGATAAGAAAAAAATAGAAAAAGAAAACAAAAATAATAATAGTAATTATAATAATAGTGATAACAATAATAACAATAATAAACATAACACAACACTCAGCATTTACCACACCAACATCCACTCACTCACATCTACTTATACAACTCCAACTACCACATTTCCAACCATACATCATCATACTCACAGACAATTACATCCAACAACCAATCAGCAATAATACATTCCCCATCCCCATGTACACTGCAGAACATCACATAGACATCTCAATCTACTACAAAAACAGCATGCATATCACAATAGACAAAAAACAAAACATATCACAGTCATGCCAAACACCGTTAATCATACAAATATATAATAGTATGCTAAAAAGCAAGCCAATACACACAATAATATGTATGCATAGACGCCCGCTTAAAAATCACGATAAAGATTTTATACACGCGCTCCAGGATAGAATAGACAATATTGTACACAAAGCACCAGCAAGCACAATAACAATAGTAGGAGACCTTAACTATAATCTCCTAGACAACATACACAAACCGCACACAGATATACATGAGTTCATTATACATAACAATCCATGCACGACAATAAACAAAGCAACACGACACGACATATCCCACAACTCAGGCACGCTCATTGACATGATACTCACCAACATCAACACCGACATTGAATCAAACATAATCAGCCCATGCATATCTGACCATCACCCAATATACGCAATAATACATACACTAACAAACAAACCAAACACAGACGTGAAACCAAGACTTACAAACAACAATTACAACAACACAGAGAGTCTATAATAGCAGACCTAAAAACACAGCTAGATACATAGCGCAAAACACAGAAAACACAGACACAAACCAAAAGTTTCGAGAGCTACAGTCAACAATAACAAAAGTTATAGGACACTACGAGATGAAACCCAAACAAAGCAACAGAAGAAAAAGCTGGTGTAAACCAAAAATAAAAAGACAAATAAGAAAACAACATGCGCTATACAATAGATGGAAAGATAACCCAACGGTAGAAAACAAGCGAGCTTACACAGCACACAAATACAAAGTAAACAAAATAATACACAAAGCAAAGCAAGAAGAAATAATGAGAGTGCTAGAAGAAAACAAATACAATCTGAAAAAACAACACAGAAAACTCAAAGAACTAGTTCCAAACAACAAACCACCAAGAACATCACCAGCAGTAGCGTACTACAACAACAAAACATACACAGACCCAACAGACATAGCAAATTCATTCAACTATCATTGCATAACAATATGCAAGAAAACAAGCAACAACATACCAAAAACAGAACAGGAAGAAAATATAACGATAGAGACACACACACACCCTAGCTTCAAATTACATACTACAACACAGGACACAGTACAAAAAACGCTCAAAAACAGATATAAAGCAGAAAACATATATAGAATAAAGCATGTAATAATAAAAGACATGCACGCTTACATCGCACCCACGCTTACAGAACTATTTAATAAAGCAATAAAAGAAAATAGTTACCCAGATGCACTAAAAACATTTTTAGTAATAGAAATATACAAAGCTGGCGACACAAGCATGCCAGTAAACTACATACCTATTTCATTACTACCAATAATAGCTAAAGTCTTTGACACAATAATAAATAAACAAGTCATGGACCATCTAACGAAACATAACATAATATCACATACTCAATACGCCTTCCGCCCGAACTCAAACACCAATGACAGTCCAAACTATCCTAAACCAAATACACAAACAAAGACAAAGAAGAGCTCGTGCTAGCGCTTTACGCAGACTTGTCAAAAGCCTACGACATAGTAGAACACTCAAAGCTAATTAAGAAACTCAGGAGAAACTTCAATTTCTCCGAAGACACTGTTAATTTCTTTGAATCCTACTTTTCAAACCGAGCTCAAGAAGTACACACACAGCACGCAAAATCACACAAACTATAACACATTGCATTCCGCAAGGCAGCACGCTATCTACTACTTTCTTTTTGCTATATATTAATGACATTATAAATATAATAAAACAAGGAACAGTATACACATATGCAGACGACACAACACTTATAATAACAGCAAATCGCCCAACAACCTAAAACAAAAAAACACAGACAGAAATAACCAAACTAATCAACTACTTCCACTCCAACAACCTCGTACCAAACCCAACCAAAACAACGTACACAATCTTCCACAAAACCAAACAGAACGTAACAATAAACATAAACAACCACACACTCGAACAATGCAAACATGCCAAACTACTATGCATAACACTCCAACACAACCTGCGATACAACCAACACATAAGCAACATCATACGCAAACTACAGCTAACAATCACATCTCTTCGATACACACAACAATTTCTCCACACAACAATCGTGAAACAACTATACTACACACACATCTTCCTGCATCTAATTCAACACATCTCCGTCTGGGGGACCCATGACAAAAACAAAAAATACATACAACCACTCATAAGAATACATAAAAAAAATCATCAGAATAATAGCCAAGACACATTACCGATCACATACTAAGCCGCTCCTCGACCAACTCGAAATCCTTGATATCACTCAACTATATAAACTCAGAGTTTGTATAGAAATCCACCCATTCATCTACCCCACCAAAGAACTAAACAGATTACTACATGACAACACCTTCACCCCAACAAATCATATCCATTCATACCATACACGACACTCAATCAAAAGCAACTTATTCATCTACCACAACACCCCATATCAAACAAAACTGTTCCTGCATCAATGGAACCAACTCCCACAAGATATCAAGGACACAACATCACCCAACATCTTCGAAAAGATGATAAAAGCTCACCTCCTAGAACAACCAAAACATAATAATAATAATGATAATAATAACAACAATGACTACAACACAAAAA
This sequence comes from Paulinella micropora, assembly GCA_019918135.1. NCBI lineage: Eukaryota > Cercozoa > Imbricatea > Euglyphida > Paulinellidae > Paulinella > Paulinella micropora. Next base: position 63,169 of record WBZZ01000447.1, read on the forward strand.
AAAATTAATTAATTAATTAATAATTAACTTATATATATATATATATATATATATATATATATATATATATATATATATATATATTTATGTATTCGCGACTTGTCCAACCGCAAACTATAAAACAAGCCTTAAAAAAGTAAAAAACCAACATAGGACATATAAAAAACATACATAGAAAATAAAAAAGTGTCAAATGTTTAACATAAATTTTTCTAAGTGAGCACATTAAGAGAGATTTTGACGAAAGGACACATAAACCATATTTTTATTTCATAAAAATATATATAAACTGCGTGTATATGGTTTATGTGTCTTTCGTCAAAATCTCTCTTAATGTGCTCAGTTAGAAAAATTTATGTTAAACATTTGACACTTTTTTATTTTCTATGTATGTTTTCTATATGTCCTATGTTGGTTTTTTACTTTTTTAAGGCTTGTTTTATAGTTTGCGGTTGGACAAGTCGCGAATACATAAATGATCACACCACAACAATGGGGGGGTTGGGGGGAGATGCAAAAAAAAGTTTTTTTGCTAATATGATTAAAATTGAAGGTGTCTTAAAAATTTAATATTAGATTCCATTTCTCTCTGCTCCTCCCTTTGCTCCTCCGTCATTTTCTCCATCTGCTCCTCTTTCTGCTTCACTGCCTCTTCCTCTTTCTGCTTAAGAAATTCTCCTTTGTATTTATCTACTATTTTCTTATTGATATCCCTGTATTTCTTTTGTTGCTCTTGAATCTTATCATTATTATTCTTGTAATATTCCTGTCGCTGTTTATTTATCTTGTCCCTGTTTGCTTCTCTATATTTCTTTTTCCGTTCTTTAATCTTTTCCCCGTTATTTTCTCTATATTTTTTTTGATATCGTTGCTGTTTAGAATTAGGGGAGTTAAGAATAACTTTTAGTTCGTCAATGATGCCACTCATTGCTTATATATACTATGTATAGTATGCTTAATATGAATTCAATGAGCAAGCGAGAGGGTGAATATAAGAGCATGGAGAGTAAAATATCTTCTCCTATTGGTGGCCAACCCCAAGGTTGGCAGTGTCCAACCCTGTTTTTTAAAGGTTAGACACTTTTTTATCGTTAAATTTCAATATTTATTATATAATTCTTCTTCGTATTACACATTTTTTATATTGTCCAACCTGTCCAACCTTTTTATAAAAAAAAGTAAATTTTCCGAGAGGGGGGGGTTGTCCTACTATACACTCCAATAGTTTCCAAAAAAAAGGGTTGGACTCGGCCAACCTTGGACACGATTAATACTAAAACGATTTTCTCTCTCTCGGTTGCTTAATACCACTCTCAGCCGTCCAAGTCGCCAAACGACGATTTAGCGTTTTTGGCGCGGGGTGGATTTTCTATTTAAAATAATTAAAATAATATAATTATATATATAAGAGACATAATGCCAAGGACACCTCAATTCAGCAAGGAAGAAATCGTTCAACGGAGAAGGGAAAGGGCGAAAGCATTTTTGAAGGCTCATCCTGATAAGAATAGGGAAAATGCGAAGGCATACTATTATCAGAATCAAGAGAGAATAAAATTATTGCGGAAGGAGAAATACGAAAAACAAAAAGCCGAATTACTTGAATTAAGGGCGTTTCGTAATAGTATGTTAAACAATATATAATTTATTTTATATATAAAAATATATACACTATTATATAAACCATGGACACCTCTCACCGCCGATCGTATTGGACATATGAAGACTTACAACTCCATTTGGATTACGTGAATGGAAGTTATTTTCTAAATCTAGTCAATGCAGTTTCATTTCTATCACCCGATGGAAAGTGGAACACGGCCGACTGGAAACTTATGGAAAGAATAGAAAAAGGAGAAGAACAATATTGTTGTTGCTCACACGAGATTACAAAGAATTACATCATTAAAAACGTAAAAAAACGGGAGCGAAATGGTGCTAGGCTCTGAATGTATCAAGCGGTTTGAGAACGATAAAATGAACGAAGACCTGTCATTGCTCATCCGCACTCTTGACAATCCAAACATTAAATTTTGTTGTTATTGTGATAGCAATAGGGCAATTCCAAAAAAGATTGTAGAAAAATATCCGAACAGGGACAAGTATTATCACAAAGCCTGCTTAATAAATAGATTGAAGCATTGCGAACATTGCGGACAATACAAAGGATTTATTCCCTGCGGGTGCTTGAATAAGTAAGAAAAGAAACAAGTTGTTTTTTTTGTCATAACGATATATAAAAAATCCTAATTACCTATTAAGGACAAAGATATACATGGATATATGGATATATAGAATAATTAATTTATTTTTATAAAAATATCCGAGCGACTATATAACATGACCGCACCGACACTGACCAACAACCAATGGTATTACAATTTCCTCCATTAATGATATTCACATTATTAAAATCAGCTTGGTTCAACAAAGTAAGCCCACGTATATCATTTCTCGTTCCATTAAATATTTTAATTCCCGTTATTGTTTGGTCTCCTGTTAGTTTTATATTTTGCCCGTCCAATGTGTCCGCATACCCTTTTGTCGCTCCGTCCGTCGCTAATGTCGGAGTTCCAAGGTTGGCTATTTTGCTACTATTACAATCTAGCCCCGAAGCATTTACCCAACCGACTATCGTCCCATCAATAATAAAACTTATTTTTTTCGCAGAAATTTCAAAGTTGTAATATGTTGCAGTTTTCATATCCAAACTAGCAATTGACCCGATATTACTGGTAGAATTGAAAACGATAAATGTACCCTTTGTTGTTGAATTGATTGAATTTCCCGTTATTTCAACACCACTGCTATACGTCTTAATTCCTGCTATGGTTTGGTTTCCTGTTAGTTTCACATTTTGCCCGTCTAATGTATCCACATAACTTTTATTTGCTCCGTCCGTTGTTGCTGATGGTGTGGCTAAGTTTGTTATTTTGTTGTTATTCAAAGATAGTGTAGTGCCAGTTGCGGTTATAATTAAAGTATTACCTGAATATAACTCAACATACGAGCCCGTTATTTGTATCGGATACCAAGTCGTTGTTGCTGTTTTTTGTGCGGCAATCATTCCTATTTTTGTATCAAATGCTATGCCAATGCCGTCAAAAGTAGTAGGATTGGACGAACCACTTACTTCTAAAGTTGATGTAAATTTTTTATTGCCTGCTATGGTTTGGTCTCCTGTTAGTTTAACGACAGAAGTGTCAAGAGTAGAAACATCCACGCCATCAACAAGATTAACATTTGTTATGCTTTGGCTTTTCATATCAATACCCGCACTAGCATTTACTATACTGCTAAATGTCTTAATACCCGCTATGGTTTGGTCTCCTGTTAGTTTAACCACAGATGTATCAAGGGCAGAAACGTCAACGCCATCAACATTACCAACATTTGTAATAGCAAAACCACCCATATTTAAACTGCCCGTCATAGCCACTGTGCCGTCCTTTGCCAGTCTCGTATCAGTGTAAGCCTTCGTTGAAGCATCACCATCATAGAATGGGGCTGGAAGTCCGCTAATTGCTGTTGTGCCACTAAAATTTAAAACATTGCCAGTGTTATTCCACTCCCCGTTGTAGAAGCAAGAAGTATGGAAGAACCAACAATGCTTAGTGGATATCCCGTTGCTCCGCCTACCTCCGACGAATAAATAGAACCCATATTATTGTTGTAATTGAAGAATAACTTACCCGTGTTTAATGGATTTGAATCTTTTATACCCAAATAAGTAGTAAATGTTTTGTTTCCTGCTATGGTTTGGTCTCCTGTTAGTTTAACGACTGCGGTGTCAAGAGCCGAAACATCAATACCATCGACATTACCTACATTTGTTATGTTAAATCCTCCCATATTTAAATTTCCAAACATCATAGCGAGACCATCCAATCTAAGAAAAGGCGAGTTTGTGTTTCTCCATTGCCCTGTGCTATAAATGAGCAGTTGGTTATCGGCGGGTGTGCCTGTAATTAACACATCGCTGTGTGTATTAATTGAACCATCCGCGGACACTTTATCATTATTATCTTCGTGCTCAGATATCCAAGTATCAACATCTTTCGTATTTAATAAATTAACTCCTGTTATATTCAAATTACCGCCCATACTAATATTGCCGAATTCATCAACATTTATTGGAAAAGTTTTATTTACCCAGTTTATTGAGTTATATGTTAGATAACTATTCATTGCGATTGGTGCTGCAATGACTGCATCCGTTAATTTATCTACTTCAAAGTCGCTTATATAACTTGAATTTAATGTAGCAAATGAAGTATTACCCATCCGTTTTTAATACTTGATTAGCCGTGCCGTCCGCTATTGGTAAATCGTATTCGTTATTAATTGACACATAACCAGTATCAGATATCAACAAAGATGAGTTATTATTTCGCGAGGATATTGTTATGTCGTCAGTCCTTGCTTGTATTGAGTTTGCTTCAATATGATCGCCATATAATACTCCATCAACTTCTAAATCCTCGTCTATTATCACAGAGCCGTAATAGTGATATGCCCACGGATTTCCTAAATGGTTCATATTTTAATTCTATTATTTTATAATATAAGATATATATATAGTTAAAAAAAAATGAATATATTTGGACGATCACAAGAACAGCAGTCAATTGATACGAAAACTATCGCAATCACTGCTACCCCGACATTAACAAGAAACATTCCAAATGCGTATGTTGGTCTCGATCTTAGGTCGTGGATGGAAAGTTCCACATTCACTACTCTTTGCACGGGCGGTTATGGTAGCAAAACAATACCTAATTTAGGATATGGTTATTTTATTAAAGTTGCTTTTCGCGGGTCTTTAAATTTGCCCGCCCCGTCTGGAATAGGAACCTTTCAGTTTTGGTTTCATAAAACAGACGGAACCAATGTTGATGACTTTTACAGCGAAGTGCTAAATTATACAACCGCCATTGAGTATAAGTCTTTTGATTGTATATGGCTAATTCAAAGATACGGAGTTCAAATGAAAATGATATGGTTAATGACTTGTCCAAATCCCGCGGATACCACCAATAATACAACAATACGAATTTCTGGAAATACGACTAATGAAGTTTTATTGACATATGCGACAGATGCTCCAATAACATTGGAAGTATATTACAAAACGGCATCTGCGGATTATGTATCTTTTAAACCATCATATTTTAATATTGATGTGATGAGAGACATAGCACTAACTGCCTCTTACACATGAAACCTGTCATACATATCTTTTAATGTCGTGAGTTTGCCCTCGTGTTGAGATAAGACATCGCGGAAAAAGTCTTATAATCTAACTTACCATATTTAAGAATGGGACGTTGGTCTGGTGGTATGTGTGCGTATCTACTCTCGTGCCATTTCTTCATATCCTCCTGCATTATGGTGCGGTCTTCCACTTTCATATACAAGAAATTAAACGGGTCTTTGGATACTTTCAAATGTGCCGTTGTTATTTCATAGCAACTATACCCGCTCTCGGGCGGATTCCGCTTTGCTTTAATCGGTGTTTTCTTTTCCCTAACTGGCGCAGGTTCCTCTTTTGCTTCTAAAACTGGCATTTCTTTTTTCGCCAATTCTTCTCCTACGTTGGCCTTGATTTCAGTAATACCAGTTTCCTTCAAATCACTTTCTTTAAAAGGCGTAAATTCTTCTGGTTCGTCATTAAAAACGACGTTCTTCAATGTATCAACGGAGGGCAATACGACTTCAACATTATCACTCTGCGGGGGTTGTTCGGGTCGGTATTTTTCGTAAAATGCGACAATTTCAGGTTTGAGCGATTTGCTTGTTGGCAGTTTTATGTCGCTACTTAAATGAGTCCATTTTTCTATTTGACTTAGATACTCTCCTTTGGTTGATGGCATGTTCTATATAAGCACAACAAAAAAAATCTGTTTTTTATATTGTTTATTCGTCATCGTCGTCATCGTCGTCATCGTCAAAAGCCTATTCATTATCACCATAAATAACCTTCCATTGATTTTTACACTCTTCTAATGTTGGTAAATCTACGTATCTAACTCGCGCACCTGCTTCCATCGTTTTCTTCTTTTCTACCATACTTGGCATCAGTTTTCTAAGACTAGTCCAGAAACTAACCCGCGAAGTGTGCGGGTCATTCGCATTTGCTTTATACACGTCATACAATTCTTCTTTTGAAACTTCTTCACCAAAACGAATTCCTGAAAATTGGTTTGTAATATATCCCAAGTTCAAGCAATCAAAACATTTTATCAACTTTGAAAGAGATTTCACTTTTTGTTCTCGTAGCCCCTTTGTAATGATTGTTTCGCGGTCGTTAAACTCGCTAAGGTCTCGTTCAAGAAGAAACTTTGCCAGTCGTTGCCTGTCAATAGATCTAATATCCTCAATCACTTTTCTCTTTTCGTCTGATTTCATGAGTGCCAGTTCGTCAGACACTTCAAGGACGAGCCATCGTTGCTCTGTGGTTCCCGCTGGCACTACCCATTCTTCGTTTGAAGCAAGGACTAAGAATAACATATTTTCTAGTGTTAGATTTGGTAAATATTTTTATTTAAGAGTGAGCGTGTTTTCTGATACAAGTTTCTTAATTGTTCCCGCTCGTTCTTTATCACCACCCCAAACCATTTCGTCCATAAATACTACGATTGCTTTTGCGAGTTGCGCATTGAAATCGCCTAATATTTCTCTAACGTCGGACGGCTGGAAGTAATAATCGGCACCTATTATGTCTTTGAATATTTCAAGAATAATACCCTTACCTGCTCGTTCAGTGCTTGTCAAAACTAATGATAAGTGTAGTTTTTGCCACGGCTTTTGGTAAATGCTCGCAAACATATCAAGCACCTTTTTATATATATCTTGCCTTCCCCCACACCATCTGTTTAGGATATGTTGAAAGAATGCTTCATTTTTTTCTTCTTCTGCCGTGAAGGATTTCACGTCTCCTAATGTGTCCGCTGGGATTTCAAAACCCTTAAACAAGTTATAAAATCCTTGTTTGTCGTTATCAAAGTATGCTTTGGGGTCAAATATCACGTCATTTACTTCGCGTCTTCTTGGGTGTGTAGTCCACATTTTATACAAATCAACAATGTTCAATTTGGCGGGGTTTTTACCTAGCGCTATCCAGTCCTCCTTTGATAAGTTGGTCTTTACTCTTTTGTTTTTGAAGAATGATTCCATTGCTGATTCCGTCTTGTAGCGAAATACCTTCTTACCTCTTGAATCAACATATTCTTCAATTATGGCGGGCTTCGCCAAGTTAGCAAAAGTGTATGATTCATTCATCCATGCCAAAGCAGTGTCTATTAATTCTTTGAATTTTTCTACGCTTTTACATTGGCAGGCGAGTCGGCGCAGGTCATCAATCGTGTTGATATTACGGACGATAGGGGGCGATAATTCGTGAATTCTCATGCCTTTACCCTCGCAAGTGCTATCGTGGCAGTAGAAATACAACCAGTCTCTTCTCCATACTACATAGCAATTGTCGCTTTTATTTTCTCTCCGTTTATAATACATACTCGTGTCCCTATGGTTTTTAAAACAAACATTCTCTGCTTTATTTCAACAATTTCTACATTTGGTATTTTGCTGAGTATAATTTCGCGTATTTCGTCCAACGTAATATGTTGATATCGCTTCAAAGTTGTATATTCGGGAATTTTGACCTCGTAAAATGTATTGTCATCGGGGCGCATAATCAGATAATCGTCAATGTCTACATCTTGTAGCAGTTTCAAAGTGTTTGTTTTTGGGGTATATGAATACGGAAGCAAAACGCGGTCGCTATCCTCTTTATGAGAGTAGATAGTGCGGAAAGCCCTGTTTTTGTTATAGACGGAAATATCAAGTATGGTTCGTAATTCAATATTCTTGTCGGCTCGTTCAAATGTGAAGCAAAGGTCGGGATAATCTTTTTCAATCACTACTTCCACATACTTCCAAAACTCTTTTTGTGTTTCGCAGTTTTTAAACACCAAGCCGTTATCGTAAGAAAAATGGCACGACATTTTACCATTCTTGCTCGCATCCAAGTATTTGGCTTTTTTGGGATTATACTTCAAACCCATATTAGCAAATACGTTTTCCATAAGCGTGTTCCACCGCTCATACATTTTTTCTCGTGTGATTGATAATTCATCGCCATCAATGTCGGCAAACATTCGTTGGGGTTTGTTTTCCATTAATACTTCATAGTATTGCTTTTGGTCATCGGGCGTGTTTTCAATCAACTCAATGAAATCTTCTTGGCATGGCATAGTGGTAAATTGTTAATGGGGCGAGGAATTAAACCAAAATGGAGGAGATATATTCTTTTCACAGACATCAGGTGATTATCAGTATTTCTTATTTACTCTAAATACTGCTACAAGCGGAACCGCGAACCAAAGGGGTTATGTATTTACGAATGTAGCATCTGATGTAAAAGGGGCGGGACTTTATATTTCAAAACTTTTGGATAATAAAAGTGCTTCGTCTGACATTGTCCGTTTTAACAATGCTGGGGGTATGCGGTTTTATGGTGCCTTAGATATGAACTCAAACAATATAACAAATGGCGGAACAATAACGGGAACTACATTAACGGCAACTGCTGGCATGACTACAACAACATTAACGGCGAGCGACAAGATAACGACGGCATCAGGTATGCCAATAATCATAGGCAATACAACGAAAGGAATAGGAACGACTGCGGGCTTAGAAATATATGGAACTTATAACAATAATACAACTGGAGCACATATACAGGCTATTACAACAGAAGATATATATCCAACTTTTCAACTAACTAATTTAAGTCATAATAACATAAATATGACTTTTGATGCGTATTTAGATGCTGGTGGATGGAAATCAAGTTATGCGATTCTAATTTTCTAATTAGTAAATGGAATAATAAACTTAGATTTTTGTATGATAGCGGGAAAAATGTGGGGGTTGCTGTTCCTTGGTCTCTCGCTCTGGAACTTGACACATCGGGCTTATTAACAACAAAGGCGATTACAGCGAGCGGATTAATAACAGCAAATGCGGGAATATCAACAACAACCGCAACCGCAAGTGGATTAATAACAGCAAACGCGGGGATTACATATACTGGCACACTAACATCAGCAACGAATGCCAGTGGAGCGAAAATAGGAATTCAGGGAATAACAGACGGAACAAATGCAAAAGGAATATTTCTATGGGATACGACTAATACAAGTTGGGGGATTTATGCAGCATCTGGCGGAGGTAGAAACACTAGAAGTTTGGCAAATGGTTTGGCGGTTTCTGGAAATGATTTTAATTCACTTGCTTTTCGTTTTAGGATTGCTAATGATGCTACGATGGGTTTCTTGTGGGAGAATTCAGGGGAACAACTATTAATGTCGTTGAATGGATTAAACGGGACATTATGGACGAAAGGATTGATAACGGCTAGTGCTGGGATATCAACAACAACATTAACAACAAGCGACAATATAGTAGTAGGTGCTGGAAAAAGTGTTTTCATAGATAGGTCAGGATATACAAACACAAACAACAAATTAGTTTTGTGGGATGGTGGAACAGGCTCCACGACTGCTTTTAATGGATTTGGTATTAAACTAGACACAATGATGTACAATGTTAATGCTACAACTGATAATCACATATTTTACTATGGTGCCACAAATGAATTATTTAGAATTGGTAATGCGGGAATTACTGCTTCAAAGGCAATAACGGCAAATGCTGGATTAACTATGACAACAACATCCAGCGGATTTTTAACGCTAAGACAAAGACCAAACAATACGTCCAACCCGCAAATATATATGAAAGCAGGAGACTCATCGGGTTATGCGGTGGTAATGAATACAGGTGGATTATTACACGCTTGGTCAACTTCATTGTCAAATGGTGAAAACAATACAGGATATGTTTATATGACTGCGGGGGCAAATACATGGTCTTCTGGTTCAGACAGGAGATTAAAATCAGATATTAAAACACTAGACTGCGGGGATTGTTGCGATAAACTGATGAAAATAAATTGCTGTTCATATTATTTGAAATCAGACGAAAAGAAACAGAAAAAGAACCACGGATTTATTGCGGATGAAGTAAAAAAAATATTTCCAGAATTTGTATCTGAAAGTGGAATAAAAGCAGACGATGGGGATGGAAACTTTGAAGGTATATCATACACGGACTTCATACCAATACTGGTTAGTGCTTTTCAACACATGGCGGAAAAGGTAGTTAATTTAGAAAAACAAAATAATAATCTCATGAATATACTACAAGAAATTAGAGAAAATGTCAAATAATACGACTAGACTTCACAGACCCCCGCCTATTATGGATATGGATGGCGAACTAACCCCCGAATTAAAGTCTCGTGTTCTTGAAGTAGAACTAAAGACTGAAGAGAAAAAAATAGAGCACGAATTGGAAGATAACTGGAATTGTTGTTGTATAAAAAACAGACCGACAGACAGCCGAATGATTAAGTATCTATTTCAAATGATGATTATAATAGCAATCATCACGATTTGCTTAATAAAACTCGCTAAAAATAACATGCCTTGTGAGCAGGCTAATGTATATGTAGGTATCCTTACACTCTTCATCGGCATCGTGCTTCCTTCTCCTTCTTCAAGTAAGAAGTGAGCATTCATACAAATGTATTTTATACCACATAGCATCATTTGAGCACATTAAAGGTAGTGCTTCATCCCATCCAACGCACCAGTCTGACATCGGTTTGTAAATACATTTGAATTTTGAGTTAATCCCGCTCTGGATACAATAAACACATCCATCTTTTTTTGTTTGATTTGCTCTGCTATAAAAGTCGCAGGCAGTCCGCGACATAGCGGAGCACGCAAATAGCAATATTAACAACATTATATATTATCTTTCTCTTTAATTATATTATTATAAATTGCTTCTCGTTGCTTATCTGATAGCGGTAAGCGGTAAAGGATATTTTCAGGTTTTCTAAAAATGTTGGGGTTTCTATTCACTAAGTTCTGAGTGATGCGGATTTGGTCAATTTCCTTCCCTAGCCTTTCCAACTCTTCAAGTTGTTGCTCGTCTTTGCTTTTTTCTTTTTTATTTTCCATGCTATATAATAGCGGATATAAAAAATGCCACACGAAAAACCATTTTTTACATATTACAACGAAATTAGACGCGAACATAAGTATTTGTTGGATGAAGCAGATGCTGATTGGGCTGAACAAGTTAATGAAGGTATCAATAGTCAAGCCCGCGAGAGGCTTAGAGCGGATAGATTGTTGGATGCTTCAAAAAGAGGGGGAATACTATGGAGGATTTAAAAGATAAGATTAGTGCGTTGGACAATAAGCAAAGTATTTATGTAAATATGAATTACGATGAACTGAAATCACACCTTCAAGATGACGGCATTGATATTAAAGAATTTGAAAGAAAACACGGAACTGCCCCCATGAACGAACAAATGATTGAAATGCGAAAATTAGCAATGGCTACCGATAAATATGATATAGCGCACATAGACGACAATATCCAGCAAATGAAGCGTGATATAGCGCAATTGGTAAAACAAGAATATAAAGAAGAAGACTTAAAACGATTAACTGATAAGGGTTTAACGTATATGAAACGGACAAAACTCGCGTAATACGAAGAGAGGATAGAGCACAAGCGGAGCAGGATTATAAGGAATGGAAAGAAAACCGAGAAGAGTGGGAGAGAAAACACCCAGATGATGCTTTAATAGAAGCACAGATAGGCGACGAACACAAGATGCTTGTGCCACGAATAGGTAATGACCCCCGAAGTGTAGAAAGATTTGTTAATGCTATTATTAGAAGTATTCAGGAGATAATTATGAGTCCCAGACTTAACAGATTACTTAACCTTGCTACAGGTGCTGGGCGATATGGTGTGATAAGGCTAGCGTGGGGGCAGATATTGAGATTAATTGCCAACAATCCACAACTACGTGCGATGAATGTTGGATTACTTGGAAGAAGAAGAGCAGATGCTTTCAATACCCTTTTGCTAGCACTAGCGAGAAATGAAGTGCCAGAGGGTTTGCCTCCGCCTAATCCTCGTCTGATCGCAAGCGGACAACAAAGAATAGGTGATTATGTGTTGAAGGATATGTTGAGAAGATTAGGCTTACAGGTATCAACAATGATGGCATGGCAGACATTTAAAACAGGCGTACAGACTATGACGGTTCTCGGTCTTGGAAACGCACTTGGAGAAATATATAGAACATGGTCTGCTCAACCAGATGCTCTCATTAAGTTGGAAGAAGAACGAATTCATACCGAGGGAAGTAATTATAATGGTGGGGGCACACGAGTAGAAAGCCGTCTTCAATTAGAAGATAGAACTCGTGGCAAATTTCCTTACACTCTACCAGCAGATGCTTTAGACTTAGTTGCTTTCGAACATGATTTATTGTATGCGTCAGGTGATAAGAATGTCCAAGACTTTGCCGATAAACGATATTTGAAAGAATTACCAATATGAGTGATTATCTAACGAGTAATGGATTGGCTACGGCCGAAGTTGCCAAGAGTATTTTTGACAATTACAACTCAATGTTTTCAAAAGCGGATATATCTAGAATGGCCTTAGAAGCACAGGGGAGGGCACGTGGCGGAGTATCTTTTTGGGATGCGATGAAGTTTTGGAAAACTATCAAAACCACTCCTCCAGATGCGAAGTATAACGGATTTATAGGCGATGTAGATAAAACATTGATGTCCATGATTGGTATCATGAAAAATGTGGGCAGTTTTGACAAGGATGCGACATTTAAAGTAAATAAAGTAGTAAATCCTGCTACATTTAATAAACAATATGCGGAACTCGTTGATGGATTTAATAAAATGGTTAAATCGCAAGAAACAGCCGATGGCGTGAAAGGATATTCTCTTATCGCACCAGCAAATGAGACGACAATTAATAATTTTATAGAAAAAATAAATACGCAGAGCACAAAAGATATTCCACCAAGTATAGAAAAAGATATAAATCTTAGCGTTGAAGTCCCGATCGCATACTCAGACAATATGGTAGTAGCAGATACTATTGGACTGGGCAATAACTTACTCATACTTGATGATAAAGGCGCCCAAAAGAGGCACTTAAAGGGATTTGTTAAATCGTTGAAAGAGAAAACTGGAAAGAAAATTAAACTTTCTAATTATGACGATCCAAAAGTTGGATGGGAAGAGGCCATCAAACAAGCACTAAATCAAGGTGCTAGTATATCAGACGTAGCAGATGCGGATGATATTTTGGATAAGAGAATTTACGAAGAAATGCGGGGTAAATTAACACCAGACCAAATGAAGCAATTAGAAGATTTAGAATTGAGGGATAGTCAAGTTGAAAAAACTAATCCACCGCAAGCAACACCAGCACCACAAAACATGCCACCGCAAACCATGCCACCGCAAGCAACACCCGCACCATTGCCAGTGCCACTAGTGCCAAGAACAAGCGGATTTGTTGAAGAACCTGTTCAACCGCCACAGAATGATTTAAAAGAAGACCCAGATAATGCAACAACTAATGACCAAATGGTTGATAGCATGAGAAGTATTGATAGATTGGTTGATAAGATTATGGGAAAATCTCCCGCCGATGAAAGAGAAGACTTAATGACACTTATTCGTTTTCTAATGCCAAGCGACCAAAATGGTGGAATTGGCACTTCGCAAACAAATCCGCTTATTAAAGGCAACGAACAAAGACGCGATCGTGTGCTAGCAACTAAGCATGATTTTGAATTACTAGACAACACAATTTATAGCAACACAAATAACCACTTTATGGTGAATAAATACAATAGAGCAGTCATCCAGAATAGAATAAAAGAAAAAAGAGAGTTTCCAAAAATGAAACGAAATCTGACGAGAAACTTCCCTGCTGAAATCCCGCGACAAGTCCAAACTCGTCCAGAAAGAAAGGATTTTAAACCGCTCGTCAATCCTCCAAGTAATTATGCTTTTGGTAGTCCTTACTCTCCTTATTTCTATAATTATGCTTCACCACCCCAACCCTTTGGTGCCGAATATGATAATTATAGATACAATCCAAACTATTTTCAAAACCCATAATATAGTAATGCCTAAATCTATACATAAAGGATTAATAGCCAACAAGTTGCCACGAAAAACACTTTTGAAGCAGAATCTGGAGAAGACCAACATAGAAAAAGCACACGAGGAATTTACCATTGACAGACCAGTAATAACAGAATTAGATAGCAAAAAAATGCCCAAATTTAAGAATGATTTGGAAATACAACCAATTAAAACACAAAGAGATGGTATTGAATTGCTCCCTATTCAAAAAGAAGGAATATTGCCAGCAATGGGGACTATGGTTATATGTGCAAGCACTGGCGGGGGAAATCAGTTATGATTTGTAATTTACTCGCCAAAAAGAACATGTTGAAAGGTTTTTACGATAGAATAGTAGTCTTTTGCTTAAGTCCGTGCCCGATTTTGGAGGACACTCTCAAGTTAAAAAAAGAAGACATAATCAAAGAAGATAGACCTGAGTTAATGAGAGAAATATTAACCAAACAAAAAGAACTGATTAAAACTAAAGGTTTTAAGAAGGCACCAAAAATATTATTGTTATTAGATGACATAGCACAGAGTAAAACTTTTCTTAAATCAGAAGTGCTTACCGAGTTGTTTTTCGCTTCAACACATGCTAAAGTGTCAGTCTGGGTAGCAACTCAGAGTTATACACAACTCCCGCGAAGAATAAGAATTAATTGCCATTGGATGATTATTTTTAATGGAGTAAGGAGAAGCGAACTTGACAGACTGGCGGATGAATATGAAAGTCCTTTTCTCACAAAAAAGAATTTTACAATATGGTTAAATATGCTACGGCAGAACCTTATTCATTTCTAGCAATTAACAATACTGCTAGTGATAGAACAACCCAGTTTAGAAAGAATTTCTCTACCATATTACGATTAAATAAGGATAGAGATATGACAAACCTGTAAAAAATAAAATTAAATGTTTTTTTTTTTCGCCATAATATATGTCATGACGGAATCAACTAAATTATACAAAACTTGCTATCATCAGGCAATCGCACTTTGGCATAAACAAAACGCACAAGGAAAATTCGTAACGATTCGTAAGGGAACGCCCGAATACTTAGCAGTAAGGAAGATAGAAGCGGATATTAAGAGTGGTAAGATTAAGTGTCAATTAAAGCCAAAAGTAAGCAAAGTAAGTAAGAACAATGAACAACCTATTGCCAGCGGGCAACCAGACCAAGTGCCAGACGAAGCATTGAAAAGGAAGGCGCCAGACATAGCATCGGCAAATAATTCATCTCCCGAACCAAATGCCAAACCTGTTGAAATGTCTCCAGCACCTAAGGTTGAACAATCCTTACCAAAATCTGTCAATCCCACTCCTGTTGCCGTGCCAAAACAAACTACCACAACACCAGCAAGTAAGATAGAAGCAATAGAAGATGCTTCTAAGGAAACTCCACCACCAACCAAAGAAGTTGCTCAAACTAGCGATGTTGATGTAAATCAAGCCATAGCGGATTTAAAGAAAATGAAAGAAGAAAGAATTACACACAAGAATTTACAAATTATGAAAAAAATAATTAATGCTAATTGACAAAATAATTATTATTTTATATAATGATTAAAAACTTGAGTGCTTCAACTCGTTTGCCGATTGGCTTTATCAACAAACTCAACGAAGCAAACCGACCCGCGAGTGATGGATTTCAACTAAACCAGTTTGAATTGTGGAGTAGTCATGGTGCTCCATTAGTTAATCAACAATTAACAGAATTTGGCGACCTTGTCTCACATGAGAAGAGCACCATTCAAAACACATTAACAGACTTTTCTGATAACAAAGAAAATGGAGATGTTGTTGATTTGGACACTGCTGTCAGTAGTTTGGCTTATTTGAAGAAAGCGGTTCAAAATGCTGAAGCAAGAGAATTTCAATTGACTTCACCACAAGACACAAGACTTGACAACATACAAAAATCAGTTGATATTATTAAACAATCCGTTTCAGGCGAATAAATAATTATTTTTAATTTCTATTATTATTTTTTTAGTATAGTAGCATTGCGAATTTTACCACCTCACAAGCGCACACAAAAAAATGGAAGGAAAGGATTCTAAAAATACTGAGGAGTTGATGACTCTCAACAACCTCAGGTATGAGTTGCCAGCAAATCTAGCACTCACTGAGCAGGGTAGTATCTTTAAGAAGAACTTCGCCGACCAGCAGACTTATACCAGTGCATCGGGGACTGAAATGATTTTTACACTACAGGCGAGCACTGATTTTGTCTATGGAAAAAATTGTTATTTAACATTTGATATTAGAGCAGATGGTTTGGTTACCACTGGGACAAACGATTGCGCGATTGGCTTTCAAAACACGCCAGCAACCGCTATTTTTGAACGATTTTTGTTGGAAAGCAAGGATGGTAGCGAACTTGAACGAATTGAAGATTTGAATAAACTGGTGCGAAATACTCTCCCGTGGCATTATCCTTTTGATTATCGCCGACAGGCGCAGATGGCGGGACAACGAGAAAATGTTGAAGTTAATACGAATATTACCGACAATTCAGTCGTTGATTTTGCGGTTAATACTCCCACGGCCGTTGCGACTGGCCAATACTTGAAAGTTTGTATTCCTCTTCATTACTTTTCGGGAGTGTTTAATGAAGAAACTCTCATTCCTCCCTCTTTGGTTAGTGGTATGAGGCTTCGCTTGACATTCGCCCTACCTCAGGAGGCATTGACTATTATTGGAAGTGGTGATGGAAAAACTTCTTCTATTCCTGCTGGTTTTAATGATTCCGCTTTGACTTTCACCATATCAAATCCAGTGGTTATGTTGGAGACATTTTCTCTTGCTCCTGCTGTCCAGAGAAATGTTATGGAGCAGATGGGAAGCAAGGATGTGCTCCCATACACTTATGAAACATATTACAATCAAAAGGCAAATCCTGCCACATCTGATGATTTTAATCTTCAAATAAATAAGGCCGTTGCTCGCGCTCAGTGCTTGTATATCGTAACTCAAAATGTGCTCGCTGACAATGCTAATATTGATAACCTTGGAACTGCTCAAATGCCTTATAAGCAGTATCAGTGCCGTATTGGTGATTGGTATGCTCCGCAACAGAAGATGGAACTCGGAGGAAGCACCGATACTCTTGCTGCCGTTCAGAGAGGATGCGCGGAATTGTATATTAACAATCTCCAAGCGACTATGGGTATTCGCGATGCTTACATGTCTTCATCTGTTTCTCTTGAAAACTTTCGTAAGTATTATTCTACTGGGGATAAAACGGGACTTACATCTAACTCAGGATTTGCTACTATTATCCAGACACTCAACCAATCTCCACACATTGGAGCATCTGGTCTTGCGGTTAATAACTCGCGAACTGCGGAAGTCAGTCTTCGTTATGCAGCCAATTATGATGCTGGTCGTGCCATCACCGCTTGGTTGAAATACGTCAAAGTCGCGTCTATCTATCCATCTCGTTGTGTCGTAAAACAATAAAAAAAATTAAAAATTAGAATAATATATAATTTATAATATAGCAATGTCTTTTACTATCTCCAATCTTGAAGACGAAAAGCGCACCCGCAAAAATTTCCTCCTTCGCGTCTCCTCAAGCGATAAAACAGAATCAAAATCCGCTTCTACTCACAATGGCCGTTTCGTCGTTGATTTACCAGCAACTGGTCGTAATATTGATATAATCAGTGCTTATGTCGTTAAGAGTATCTCTATCCCAAACGTTTTCCCAAACATACCGAGTTATGCCAACACTCTCACATTGATTAAAACAACTGGATCGGCTACAAAAACGGCAATCGTAACAGAAAATCAATACACCATTGATACATTTATTACCGCTCTTCAAACTGCGATTAATTCAGCAATTACCCCCAACTCCGTAGTTATAACTTTGAACTCCGTTAATAAATTGAATTTCGCTTTCACTGGTGATACGTATGCTTTTGATTACGATAATATCACGATTAGCGATAAGATAGGACTAACTGCTGATATCTCGGCGGCGGCGAGTAGCACGATGCAATCCATCGTGAATTTAATCGGTGAAACGGCCGTTTATGTTCATAGTCGTGCTTTAAATCAATCTGGTTTAGTTGAAGCAAATGGTAATTTCTCTGTCGTTGGTAAATGTAATTTAGATAAGCCGTATGGAGTCCAGTGCTACTTTGAATCGTCAAACGATGTTGCCGATTATGTGCCATTTAATACAACGAAAAGTTTAAGGTCTATTGATATTGTAATTAGAAATGCGAGTGGCAATGTGCTTGAATGTCCTGTCAATTTTGAAGTTAGTATTCTCTTGAAGGCGTATCATGCGTAATAAAAAAAGAATACATAGATATAATGACCTACATACAAAATTTAGATATACTATTCACTCTAATCAAAAACATCAACTCACGGCGACGACGATAACATAAAGAACAAATTCCCATCGGTGTTAATATTGACCAGTTTTACATATATTTGAAGAGAAATCACGCGCGTATAACAGAAAAGTTAATCAAGGACAGGGGGTTTGAATACATAAAAAAATTGTCAATAGAGATACAAAAGAAATTTGATGCGCAAATACAATATTCTATGATATAATATTTTGCCATAAATAAAAACTTCTTTTTTGTTTAAATTTGGTCTTCAATCCAGTTTAATGAAGCGTAAATGCTCGCCGTTCCACCGCTCGTATTTTGTGCGGATATAGTAAATGTCTTACCTGACCCTATCTTGATATTATATTGAGACAAATCAATGTATATGGATGAACCACCAGACAACACATATGTAAATATCACACTTCCACCTGTTCTTGTTGTCCCCGCTGTATCAACCTCTGCTAACGATGTGTTTGTATCGTAATTTGAATAAGAGGGTGTTCCTCCTAATGTGGTATTAAGAATAATTCTCGCGATACACGTTTTAGTATCAGAATTGCTGATACACAAATTCTCAAAATATATTATGTTATAATTCGTTTTGCTGTTGAATGTGGCGCGGTTTCTAATGGTAAATATAGCATTCTCAGTTGCTCCTATAGTTTTAACCGAATCATACGAATTGGTTATAGCAATAGTCCTATCAATAACTCCTTCAACTGCCAAAAACATACTCGCTGTTTTCATTACAACGGATTGGAGGCTTGACGAATATGCCTTCGCATAAATAGCAAACGCCGCCTGATCCAATGATGGAGTAGTAGCAGTGCTCGCGTATTGAATTGAGTGAATTACTTCCATTCGTCCAGTGCGTGGATTTTCAATTTTGAATGTAATTTGACCGCTACCCAGATACTGAACAACTATTTCAAACACATTCAATTTGGTAAAATCAATCGCGGGGAAGTTTCCAGTATTATTACATTTATCAACATTCCACGCATATTGACTGACCACATTTTCTACGCTTCCCGCCGTTCTTACAACAGACATTCCCAAACTTGATTGTCTAAAACATAAATTGTCTGCTGGTGTGCCTATGCCAATATCACAATTGAAACTATCTGCGGCGATAGATGATGGAAACAATGCGGAGAATCTAGCAACTAAACCCATACCACTTCTATATTTGGCTCGCTCAATAGTCGTAATCTGCGCGGTTGAATTACCCGAGGCCGATGTAGTCAAAACCGCCATTGAATTAGCAGTTGATACCACCCCGCCGTTGGTTTCTGTTTTGTCAAAGAATCGCGTATTAATACCATATGTAAATACATTTTGTAATACTGGCGATAGAGTAGCCGTTCGCAATTCTCCAAAGGCGGTTGTTGGTAGTGCGTCTCTTATAGCATCCGTTGATAATGAAGAAGAAGATGACGATGTAGTTGATGACGATGTCGTATTTGTGCTTTGACCAAACAAATTCATTTTATACATGTAAGTTGATTTTTTTCTAGTAAATAATATAAAACATGTCGGTGATAATACGCGAATTGCCGAGCGATATAGTTGGGTATATAAGGACATTTGTTTATTCAGAGATGCCCCAGCCGAAATATGGAGAAGAATTTTGTAATATATGCGGTTTGTCTCGCACATTTCAGTCGCACCCTCCAATTATAGCGGGCAATTTTTATGGTGTAG
The DNA here is from genome assembly GCA_019918135.1 of Paulinella micropora. Lineage (NCBI taxonomy): Eukaryota > Cercozoa > Imbricatea > Euglyphida > Paulinellidae > Paulinella > Paulinella micropora. The sequence goes on from WBZZ01000447.1 coordinate 83,336, forward strand.
ATAGTATTGAGTTTTTCACAATCTGCTCCATTAAATGCTACAGACGAGAGTCTAATCTTAGACTAAAATATGGAGAACCGCCTTTAGTCGTTGTTAAGTATTAACCTTCTTTTTATTTCTCGTGCTTCGTCTTAATGGCGCTTTTGTTTCCTCTTCTTTTTTCGCTTCGTTTTTCGTCGCTTCGCCCCTCTTCTCTTTAATAAAAGTATTGACAATAACGGCTCCAATCCCGCTTAATTTTCGTAGTTTAGTATTTGTAATATTCGGGTTATCATTGTAAATCTGCTCAAGCAAATTTATACTTATCCTCTCTGCTAGCGCTTTTTCCTAATTGTATATAACTACATTCTTCGTCTCCGTTTTCGCTTTTAATTTCATTAGTATTATTTAAATTCAAATATAAATCTATTTTGCGTCTCAACTCCTCTAATTCTGTTTTAATCCCTTCTGCCTTAATTTCTTCAGGGTCGGCCACATTAACCCAACTATAACTAAAACTAGTGAGCATATCGCCGTGCCCCAACACATTTGAAACCCATGTATTAAAATTTTCTAATTTCGGATTGGCGAAATTACTATACGACAAACTAGCATATAGTTTTCGCAACATACTGCTTTTCCGCGTGTATTCTGATAGCCAAGGGAAGATTTTGATAATTCTTTTGTTTAGTTCATTATTCTTTTGTTTATCAAGCACCCCTTCGCTGTTGATGATAACTGCTTTTTTCTTTTTGAAATTGTTTCGTATTGAATTTACTTGTTCTATTACAAACTGGGGAGTAAAAAGGACAACAGGCCTCTCAGTCCAATTCTTTTTTTGTCCTTCTCTCTTTTTCGCTAGGTTATTCACTCGCAACCAACTCGGTTTATCTTGTATTAATTCATATGTGTTTTTGTCAAATATTTCCACAGGCCTTGCTCCAATTGCAATCATCAAAGCAAGCAGTTTAAGATAAGGGTCATTACTTAATATCATATCGTTCATTTTAGCCATTACATCACGGACATCAATTTGTATTTTTTGTTCATTTTTGGCTTTGACATCTTTCTTATATCCCTCAACGATATCAATCCGCTCGTCTTCATTCAGATTAAAATATTTATCAAGTTTGCTCATTTCATATACTTTTTCGCTTTGGTAAGGCTCTATCGCTTTCTTTCTCACCTCAGAAAGTCTTTGTCGCCTACTATTCAAATTTGGATACACGATAGCATATTTGGGATATATTACTTTTAGTGCCTCAAGCACCTCTTCATCACTAGTTGGTGTGCTAAATAAAGATATAATAGCATTATGAAAGGCTATGCTTGGTTTTAATTCGCTATCGTAGAAGTTAGACACGACAGCATAAATTTTACTTTCGGTAGCAGCAACTCTTAACTGCCTAACAAACTTCTTGTCATCTTCGCTCCACATCTTGGTTGGTATATATTAGACAAGTCTATTTTTTTCTAACTCAAAATATTCACTGGCACATTCTCTAGAGCAAAAACAATAGTAATTAAAATACCACTCCATATTCTGAGCGTGAATTATTGGACTTTCTATAACTGATAAAGTAAGCCCGCAGTTGTCGCATAATTCGTAATCGTCCGTTTGTAAATCGCTAATAAACAAAAAGAGTTTTATATATTCTTGTAAATCATACGGCAATCTCGCTATAATATCCGACATGTCTTATATATAATTATATTATTTTAATTATTTTAAAACAATATCAAAAAAAAATTTAATCAACGAATTTGAACGACCCAATTGATCAGGGCTGCCTCGTGATTCAATCTTGCCAAGGCAGTAAGGCTGTTGAAAATCAACAACTCTTCCTGTGCCCCGCTCCCCTTGGATACAAGAAAATAGTATTTGTACGAAGGATTTTTTATGCTTGTATCATATTTTGCCCTTGTGTAAAAGCAATCGGGTTTTTCGCGGTGCAAGGCTTTGCCCGCAAACAATTTAATAGATTTTGTGACTTTCACAAAAGCCTTTGACATCTCAACGAATCTCCCCGTAGTGGTTAAAACCACTCGCGGGGGAATGTCATTGAAGGCCACCCACGGACGGGGAACGACTTCTTTTTCATCTGCCGGCGAAGGCGAAGGCGAAGGCGAAGGCGCCACGGCTTTAGCTTCTGCTTCCTCCTCCTCCTCAACTTCTTCACGTTCTTCATCGTGCTCAAAACCCATGGCCTCCATCTCATCGACGAGTTCCTCCGACATCACCTACCCACACATCAAAAAGCACAAAAACACATATGTGGGTAGTGCCTGAAAGCCGTTCTAATCAATACACTAATCTGTGCTTTTTATCAAATATACTTAAACTAATTATGAGGAGGTTGTAGCCTTATTTTATTGTCTATCGTGTTGCTTGAGGAGAGGTGAGCGGGTAGGCAGATGCACAACACAAACAAGGCTACTTATAAACTTAATTCCATACTATTACCTCCTTTGTTTTCTAAATTGCTGACTTTAGGTACATAGTCAATATATTTCATAAAAGATTGGTTGAATGATAATGATTCTTTTTCTATGCCGTCGTGTATCTTTTTCATAACCTCGCCCTTATATTATTTTTTATTTTCATTATACCAAACCATAAAAATCTTTCTTTCCTTTTCAATCTTCCTCATCCTCTTCTTTCTCTTCAAATTAAATCGCCTATCCTTCTCCACATTTATGCTTTCAGTATTAAGGCTATTCAACATCCTATCAATCGCTTCTATTTTTACTTGGTCTGGTTTCTTTCGTTCAACCATCAAATCAATTTCTTTATCTATTTTGTTGATTCTTTCCTCACATCTTATCTTAGACATTTTTAGGTTTGCTTTACTTTCCTTATTAGTTTCAAATATATCAAGCCAGTCATCAACACTCCTATCTTCTAAGGGAACGAGGTTCTCACTCATTATAAAACAACAGCAGTTATATAATGCGGTAATGCAGTGGTGCGGTTCTACGGTTCTGCGGTACCACGGCACACTCACAACCGCGCACTTTTACTGGATGCTGATAATTATTTTTTTCCTTTTTGCTGGTGAACGCAAAACTTTGATGTTGCCCAACTTGTCTGCCAGAATTTATCGGTTTTTGGTGTGTGGTGTGGTTTCCTTTTTTAATTTTTGGATTGCTTAATTTTTCGGCGGATCGGTGTGATTAGTTGCTTTGTGAGTTGGTTGGTGACTTATGTGATGTTGCTTTATGGTTTCTTATCTTTTTACAATGGTTAAAGTCATTTATGTTTTGCTTTTGTGTTTTCATTTCATTATTTACCAATTTGGTCTGTGCGGTTTCTTCACGCTAAATCGCCGTTTGGCGACTTGGACGGCTGAGAGTGGTATTAAGCAACCGAGCGAGAGAAAATCGTTTTTGTATTAATCGTGTCCAAGTTGGCCGAGTCCAACCCTTTTTTTTGGAAACTATTGGAGTGTATAGTAGGACAACCCGCCCTCTCGGAAAAATTTACTTTTTTTTAATAAAAAGGTTGGACAGGTTGGACAATATAAAAAATGTGTAATACGAAGAAGAATTATATAATAAATATTGAAATTTAACGATAAAAAAGTGTCCAACCTTTAAAA